>MJHO01000374.1:81740-105406 GCA_002076135.1 Xerophyta viscosa | reverse complement strand
ATGAATCGAAAAATAATTTTCTTAGTGAGTAAGGATCAAACTAGCAAATCTGTAATCTTAATCCAACTGGCAAAATCTGTAATCTTATGTTTGCATGACGACTACACATTTTACAATCGGTAGACAACTTACTTTGTCAATTATATCTTTATATATTCCTTATTTTAGCCTCTAATTATTCATAATCTTGCATTTTTCACAACAAACTATTATAATTTAGTCAAATAGAACCTCCATTTCTAGTGGCGTACGACTATGAGACAAGTCTTTGCGTTTTTCGCAACGAGACTTATCTAATCTGTCTACCCACAAAATCACAAGAATAGTGAAAAATGTTAATACCCAATTGTTGTACCTAAATAACCATGCGTTTACACATCAAATTATTTTAGGTCCAACAACTGACTCTATTAAATCATTAATGGATGACAGCTACGATTTTACCAAAACTAACATCATATATTAAAACTGAAGGTTTGGGGAATCATGTTTTAAGCAGATTATGCTTTAGGTCTCATCTTATTAACCTAGCATGCATTTCTATATTTGATTATAACTAAGCATGTATCACATACAAACATGTTATCAATCACAAAACATAGAAAACAATAAGCATACTAAATACCGGATGATCATGGACATCTACCTATCCACTCGAGCAATTGAGTGAAATTCTAACGTGTATAACTAGGAATAATTTACGGCGCATCAAATGCACTTGTAAATCCTTAATCTCCACCTCGAACTCTTCACGATCTTCTTTTACATTATATATTGTATCATAATACAATCTTTTTCTAAAAACGAAAAAGGGATAAATAAAAGAATATTACACGGAGGACTTACCTTTTTCAAATAGAGAGAGGATAGCACGTAGGCTATCTTAATTTACAACACCAATTTAAATTTCGAATACACAATTCTAGAACTACCTAGTCCATGATCACCCTTTACCACAAAATCATTCATATCACATATGAATAAATTTACACGATATTTTAGCGAAATCAATGTTGGCTCTGAGCCACTATAAGGTTTTGCAAATCACGAGGGTTTGATTTTGCAAAATCTTGATTTGAAGGGATTTTTCTTGTAATACGCAAAAATTTGAATTTTCTGCGTGCCACGGTTCGCGGCAACGAAGCGGCAGTGGTTCGTCGATGCATCGACGAGCATTGAGAAGGTGATCAGTTGCTAGCACGGCTCTATATCTCCTCCTCGCTGCCACAGCTTCATGTGGATCTTCTTCTTTCTCTGCGCGCGTTTTTCTCCTACCATTCATCTCCTTCGATGTTAGGCGTCGATTTTGCGTCGGTTCAGCTCTCGGCGAACGATTGTCGTTTCACTGGACTGAGCTCGGCGGCGTCATCAGCAGCGTCTTCTCTGGGACGTCTTGATGACGAAGCTCGGACAAGGGTGAACGGCGGCGAGCTTGGAAGCTTCCGATTAACTCGCGGACTGCAAGGCGTTTGCACCGAGAGCTCCAATGCGATCCTCAGGCGTTTTCTCACCTCGTCGTGTGACGACGAACCGCTTAGGAGGTTGATAGCTGAGTTCTTGACAGAGAGGAGTCGACGGCAGCGCGCTCGGCGAACGGCAACAGCTTGACGGTTGGAGAAGAAGAATGTATACGAGGTTGGAACTCGTTAATCTGTTCAACAAGGCCGACAAGCCTATTATCAAGCCCAAGCCCATTAAACTTGTTTATTCGATTTTGGTTTCGCGATCGTCTCGGCGTGGATCACCGTTAGAGGCCGGGTATGTTCGCGGCTTGATTCGTCGGAACCTAATTTTCTCGTGACGACAAGAACCTGATTTTATATTTTAATAATTTTACCTACTATTTTTAAACAATTTTTAGAAGTATTTTTTTTAAAAAAGTTTAAACATGAAAGTTGTAAATCTCATCAAAATTTACAACTTTTATATTGAAAGTTTTTCGAAAAATAACCGCTAATTAAGATTAGAAGATATCTTAGATATGTTTATCCCTAAAGATAAAAAAAAAACTAAAGAAAAATTAAAAAAAATTGCCACGTCAGCAAATTAACGGCCGCAAACGGAAAACCTGACGGCAAGATTATCACGGACGTTTTTTTAAAATATAGGGTTATCGTGGACACGAAATAAAGTTTAGGATTATAGAGACACATTTTAGAAAAGTTTAGATGACTAAAAATGAATCTGGGCAAAGAAAAACAATAATAGTTTTCCAAGCGTCATCTGCACTATAAATAGCCCTACCATGCAAGGCCTCATCCTTCATCCACATCTCTCTCTCTCTCTCTCTCACGCACATTTTGAGATCTGAAAATGTCTAAAAACATGGCAAACAAATCACATGCAGTGTTCTTCATGCTGATAATAGTTGTCACCTTTGCTACAAGTAAGACCACCTTGTTCAATCCTCTCATTTCGGCTCCGCTCGTAAACCCGCAGTTAGATCCACGGTCTATATGATGACAAATTCTATTTTTCATACTGTGTTTTACTAAAACAAAATGTTATAATTATAAACTTTTAAATATTAACGCGATAATCTTAAATTTTCAAAAAGGTCATCAACTAATCTCGTCGTTAGATCTATCTTTTGTGTCGTTCAAACTCCTGATGTGAGAATTATTTATTATATCTGTATATGATCTAGCGTGGCTGTTGATGTGGTTATAATATCTGCAGTCATGTAGGATAAGTGATGGTTATAGCATCAGCCACGTCAGCCACTCAAAAATCAATAGCGGCTCTGACGGTAAGGTTAGCGAAAGTTTCGAGAGTTCATGATCATCGCCATAATATTTAAAAGTTTAGTAAAATATAGAGGCCAAAAACAGAATTTTGCCATATAATTGTTTGTAAATTTTGGTTAATTGGAATAACCTAATGTTTCTATTATCTTTTGTCTTGCCGATCGAAGACATAGTGGAGCAGAACGTTGAGGCGGCAATCTGCGACAAACCGAGCAAATATTACTCGGGCGCTTGCATCAACGATGACCGGAATTGCGCTACTCTGTGCCGAAGGAGAGAAAAGTTGCTCGATGGCAAATGCAAAGACTTCAAGTGCACTTGCCAACGTACTTGTTAGATTGGCACATCCCCGTTATCCACTCCGCCATCATATATATATATAAACGCATAATAAATAAGAGCCAAATGCGATATACTTGGCCCCGGTTTTTTGTTTTAATAAAGTGTCGGAGTGGAAGCAGTCGTGTATACAATATTACAAAAAAATGTGTGTTTTTGTCTATTGAATGTACACTATTATTTTCTTCTTGCTTTTATTTTATCATGCTAATTTTATATATATATATATATATATATATATATATATTATATATATATATATATATATATATATAAACATTTAGCATTGCATATGAAGTACTAGGTGTTGAGTGTAAATCAAATACTTAAAATTTATTATTTATTATCTAAAATGGTATTTTGGGTAATTTACTCAAGTTAAATTCCAGCAATGATTTGCTGGGATCTTTTCCTTTTTCTAAAGATACACCATAATATTTTCTTGTAAAATAAGCTATCTCCTTTTTACAGAATTTGCAGGTGACTGTTGAACTTCCATCCCATCTCATATTTTTATATTGTTAAATATTGAAATAAATAATAATAACATATTGAAAAAGTGGATTTTGGCTTGGAAATGATGGATACTTCTAGACGTGGCATTGAAGGGTTTTTATTCATTTTTCCTCTTCTCTGGAACTCTCTTCTCTCTGCACTTATCTTTCTCTGTAGACTCATACATGTTTCTCTTCCAAGCTTCTTTCTAAGTCAATTTGAAGTTCTAGTTTGTAATTTTCAAGCTTATTTTCAAAGGAAAAACTCGGTGGTGTCTCACTCGACTCCGAATCGTGCAAATCGGAGACCGAAGGTCGTTGTATCTCCGTCGAATTTGCTAGAGAGACCCTTGCACGGGGCGGCAAATATTCGATTGGGACAAGTGCTACGCACACCTCGACCGGTGAAATCTCTAACCTTATTTTCTATTTTGTGTTACTATTTTGTAGGTTATTTGGAATATTTGGAAGTGGTGATAGTTATTAGTAATTCTTGTTTAATCATTATTCCGTATAAAATTTTCTCTATTTATTTGTAATTTCAGAAATTTATTTGTTGTGTATTTCTACTATTTAGGCTCAATAAACCCATCAATCCAATCGAATATTTGTTTAGTCTAATTAGTAGAAATTATGAATATATTTATGAAGCATGTGGTTTATATTTTAATTTTTATGTGCTATATTATGTTCTTAAATTCGGTAAATTTAGCATGCATGTCATTTTGTATGTGGTTTGTTAATAAGTGTATTTTAAAATTATGCAGAAATTATAGTGATTGTGTTTGTTCTCTTTTCGTAATGGCCCCTATTGATGATATTAGACCCGAAAAATTTGAGGGTGATGGTAGTATGTTTAGGCGTTGGCAAAATCAAATACAATATTGGCTTTTAACTTTAGGATTGGCCTCCGCTATTGGATATAATCCTTTACCTACCACCTCATCGCAAGATCATTCCGGAGTTAATTCTTTACCCACTATCCACCACCAAGTCGTTCCGGTAAGGGTCCAACTCCAACAATGTAATAACCAAACCAAATCGGAACCACCCACAAACCACTATAGCTAATGCTCTTCCACCACCAAATGATTCCACAACCACCTCCACCCTCACCTATCAAAACTCCCGAACAATCAACTTCCTTAGTGTTCGTAGAATTTTGGGTGTATTGAGCAATGAACCTTTATGAATTTATTTATCGTTACACTAGTGCGCAGAGTTATGGAAATGAACTTGAACGAAATATGGACATGATGATGAGGGTGTCAAACGTTATATGGCCCCAATTTCAAAGAAGTTTAAGTTCGTAGATAATAAACCCATGAATCCCAAATTCTGAGTTTGAAAATATAGTGAATGCTTTGCGAGCTAGTGGAACTACCTTTTCGGATAGTTTTTCTTGTTCAATCACTTATAGACTCGTCTACCAAGCTCTTGGGAAAATTTGCTTCCGATCTAAACGTAATGCAAGGTCCCTAACCTTGACCAAACTTGTCAAGTTAGAATGGAAGAACAAAAGAACTACTTAGAAAAGTTGGAGGTGAAACCCAAACACCTCAAAGTCACAATGTAGAAGTCACCAAACCTCTCATGTTCAAAAGAAAAGTTTCACCCAAAAAGGGAAAAAGAAGTTCCCATCACAGCAATCCCAATCAAAATCCAAAATCCATTTACACAAAAATAAACCATCCTTCAAGAAGGGCAAAGAAGAGAGAACATTTTGATATGTAGTGGTCTTACCAATCATTTGTCAGATTGCTAAATCATAGGAAGAATTGAACAGTTATACTCGAAAACAAGAGGAACTAGCATAATGTCCTCCGATCCTTCAAGTTTGGTGATTTTGGAGCGGTTCCTCCGGGACGGTCAGGTCAGTTCCTCTTCTCACCTGAAGGAATATGGCCTCCACTGAATCTTGATTGGTGGATTGATTCTGGTACTAATGTACACATATGCTCATCATCCTCTTGGTTTTCCATTACAGGTCACATTGGAGGAAGTGTGACCATCGGGTTAACAACGCCGTGCACAAGTGATGGGAATTGGTGAGTAGTTTTGAAGCTATCTTCGGAAAGAAATAGTACTTCAAGATGTTTCATGTTCCCGAATGCGTAGGAATTTGATTAGTGTTTGCTTTGCTTGTAACTAAATGGCTACTCTTTAATTGTTTGAAGCTATACGTTGTTATTAGAAGAATGGTAATTTTGTTGAAAAGAATTTATGTGTGATGCCTAATTTAAACAAATGTGGAAATGTTAGATGCTCTTGCTATGAATGTTCAAGATAATTCATCGTCATCTTTTGTGGCATGGACGTTTAGGTCATGTGAATCTATAATTTCTATTAAGAAAATGATGAGCATGAATTTAATACCTTATTGTGATTTAACTAATGATAAATGTGATATATGTGTTGAAGCAAAGATGCCTAAGCTTCTTTTCAAGTCTGTAGACAGGGATAGTGATCTTTTGGAGCTTATATGTGGCATTTGTGATGGTGGTAAGCTTACTCGTGGAGGTAGTAAGTACTTTATAACTTTTATTTATGACTATTCTAGATATTGTTATATTTATATGTTGAAAGCGAAAAGTGAATGCATGAGTAAATTTATTTTATTTAAGACAGAGGCTGAAAATCAGTTAGAAAAGAAAATAAAAATTTTTGAGATACGACGTGGCGGTGAATATACTTCCAATGAATTTGGTAGCCTTTTGTGAGAGTTCTGGTATAATTCATGAGGTGACCACTACTTACTCTCCCCAATCTAATGGGGTAGCATAAAGGAAGAATAGAACTTTGATAGAGATGGTCAATGCCATGCTCCGGAGTTCCGGTGCACCTGAAAATTTGTGGGGGGAAGCTATTTTAACTGCTTGTTATGTTTTAAACCGTGTGCCCACAAAAGTCCTAGAGATAAACACCTAATGAACTATGGACAAGTAAAGCACCGAATTTGACTTATCTCAAAGTGTGGGGGTGCCTCGCCAAAGTGAAGGTGCCTAGTTTCAAAACCAATAAAATAAATACAAAAACTGTTATTGTATGTTTGTTGGCTTTATGCTATAAATAGTACTATAGATTTTTAGAATTTAATTCTGATATTCTGATATTACACCTAAATACTAAATTTTTAGAGCCCGAGAATGGCCGTGTTTTTTGAAAATTGTTTCTTTATCTTGCCAAACACTACAGTAGCTAACCTGCAACTTCTACACCAACAAACTCAATCCATGAAACTGATTTCTCAAGAATGAGAAGAAGTAAAGGGGTTACAACACAAAAGATTTTGGTGATGAATTTGGTTATGATGGTTGAAAATGATTCCCACAACTTACTGAGCCCCATGAATTCTATTAGTAGTCATTTTGGAAAGAGGCCATTTAAGGTCTGAATTAGATTCTATTTTGTCAAAATCCATACATGGGATTTAGCTAGATCTTCCTCCCGGTTTAAGGCCATAGGTTGTAAATGTGTATTCAAAGAAGAAGTTAAGACTCCGATGGCTGCCGTAGATACAATTTATAAGCAGACCTCGTTGTCAAAAGGCTACACTCAAAGCCCAGTATAGATTATTTTTGATGTTTATGCTGCTGTGCAGCTTACCAACTATTAGAATTTTAGTGGCACTTGCTTCTATTTATAATCTGCATATTCATCAAATGGATGTGAAAACTGCTTTTCTAAATGGTGATTTAGATGAAGAAATCTATA
Organism: Xerophyta viscosa; assembly: GCA_002076135.1. Lineage (NCBI taxonomy): Eukaryota > Viridiplantae > Streptophyta > Magnoliopsida > Pandanales > Velloziaceae > Xerophyta > Xerophyta viscosa. Next base: position 98,112 of record MJHO01000374.1, on the reverse strand, counting down.
TGCAACAACCAGAAGGGTTTGTGATAAAAGGGACATGAAGAGAAAGTTGTAAACTTGATAAATCTCTTTATGGTCTTAACAGCCCCTAAACAATGGTGAGAAGTTTGATAAAGTGTTGCTTACTATAAAGTAGTTGGAGAAGATAAAATTATCTTATGCCTTTATGTTGATGATATCCTAATGTTTGGCACTAGTATGCAAGATTAATTGATTATCTCAAGCGTTATTATGTGCTAACTTTGATATGAAGGATTTAGAGCAAGCAGATGTTATCTTAAATGTGAGATTGATACGTGAGGCAAACGGGTAATTATCTTATCCTCAACTCATTAATATTGACAGTTTATTAAATAAGTTTGGTAACCACAGATAAAAGTCTATCCAACTCCTTTAAAGAGACAATTTACACTAGTGAAACATCAGTGAATAGGACAGAGCCAAATACGCACAAATTAATTAGGTCACTAGGCTTTTTGGTGAATTATACTAGCGGCCTGACATCGTTATGCAGTAAATGACTATGTAGGACATACAAATATCCCTAGTCAATAATCTGGAGAGCATAGAATAGAAGTAATATGTTATGAAAGGGACCATCTAACTATAGTTTCATTTTACTGATTTCTTAAGTTCTTTAGCAATGTTATTGTGAATGCCTAATTGGATTAGTGACTCTCCAGATGTAAAACTCTACTTAGGATATGTGTTTTTTTTACTTGGTGGAGCTGCTGATCTGGAAATCATGTAACAAACTGTTATAGCTGAAGCACTATGGAATCGAAATTTATTGCCCTAGAATATGGCATGCATAGAAGCCGATGTTTAGAGTCTATGTATGATATTTCTTTGTTTCAATTGCCTCTATTCCTTTGCGATAAACCTGTGATTGCCAGACTGCTATTGAAAAATGCCAACCAAGGAATGCAGATATGCACATGAATAGGCATTAAAATGCGATACCAATCCATACGATAAACAGAGAAGGTATAGTTGTTAATTACGCACATGTCAAATCGAAAATAATCTAGCTGATCATTTACAAAACCCTTGTTCCAAAAGCGTGGTTTTGGGAATCGTCCGAGGGGATTGGTGTATGCGTAATAACAGAATACCGGCGGTGGAACCTTACTCCTCGGGAGGTTCAAGGGAAGAAGAGTCGAACGAGTGCCCTATGTGATATAGCACTCACAACTGTGGCCCATTCCTATGAAGAGTGAGTGTTTTTGAGAGCAACGTAAAGGAGGGAAACTTGTTTGAGAGCCATGTCCGTGGGGGACAAATGGGCATACAAACTAATTATACATAATAAGAGGTTTTAAAAAGGGTAATCCTCTTAAGTTAAACAAGATCGCGAATGAGTCCGAGATCCATGAGACGGGTGGTCTGACTTGCTTACACCCTTAGAGGACTCACCTATATGTGTGGAATCGTGGGGTCGCGATTATAGATAACGGCGATCCTAAAACACACATGAATAAATACACGTGCGCATGACCGAAAAGTGCACAACCGCGAGACACCGACACCGAGTGGTATTGTGTGTGATGTTGTTGAATCCTGAAAATGAAGACCGATTCAAGGCTTATGTCCATCGAGTTCTTCACGGGCCAATGCAATTATCACTAAGCAAGAGTTCAAACCCGGAAGGTACTCTTTGGCTATTGCACAATGTTATTAATATTTGACATGAGCTATTTAATGAGTTTTATGAGTTTTTCTATCGATATGTTTTGTTTTCAAAATTTTAAATTTGATTTATGTGGGGGATTGTTGAGTGTAAATCAAATACTTAAAATTTATTATTTATTATCTAAAATTGTATTTTGGGTAATTTACTCAAATTAAATTCCAGCAATAATTTACTGGGATCTTTTTCTTTTTCCAAAGATACACCATAATATTTTCTTGTAAAATAAGCTATCTCCTTTTTACAGAATTTGCAGGTGACTGTTGAACTTCCATCCCATCTCATATTTTTATATTGTTAAATATTGAAATAAATAATAATAACATATTGAAAAAGTGGATTTTGGCTTGGAAATGATGGATACTTCTAGACGTGGCATTGAAGGGTTTTAATTCATTTTTCCTCTTCTCTGGAACTCTCTTCTCTCTGCACTTATCTTTCTCTGTAGACTCATACATGTTTCTCTTCCAAGCTTCTTTCTAAGTCAATTTGAAGTTCTAGTTTGTAATTTTCAAGCTTATTTTAAAGAAAACTCGGTGGTGTCTCACACCCTCGACTCCGAATCGTGCAAATCGGAGACGAAAGGGTCGTTGTATCTCCGTCGAATTTGCTAGAGAGACCCTTGCACGGGGCGGCAAATATTCGATTGGGACAAGTGCTACGCACACCTCGACCGGTGAAATCTCTAACCTTATTTTCTATTTTGTGTTACTATTTTGTAGGTTATTTGGAATATCTGGAAGTGGTGATAGTTATTGGTAATTCTTGTTTAATCATTATTCTGTACAAAATTTTCTGTATTTATTTGTAATTTCAGAAATTTATTTGTTGTGTATTTCTACTATTTAGGCTCAATAAATCCATCACTAGGCAACATAAAAGCAATTATATAAGAATAATATGGATATAAACTGCTAGGTGTTGATCAAATAGTGTACAAACTTCTTAAAAGATAAACCTAATATTTTAATTTGAAAATTAAAAGAATTTATATTTTTTTAAAAATTATTATATTTCGTGTCGTGTCTTCGTCTCTATATTCATATGTGTAGTTTCTAGCATATCAAGAATTCGACACTAAAACTTTTGTAAATGAAAACTTGTTGTAGGTGTTGGAAATATTTGTATTTCAATAATATTAAAGTAGACTTATCCGAATACGCGTTTCCACATAATCTGCAAAACTAAAACAAATAAAGTAAATAATTAAGTTAAAGAAACTTAGCTGGAAAAACGGTCGAGACACGCCAAAGCGTTCGTCCTAATCGACTAAATCGCCGATATATCGTGCATATATACCTACGGCGTATCGATGGAGATACAACGACCATCGCGTTCCTCGCACGACTCAGAAAATAAGATGAGATTCTCTGCCGATATGTCGTTCACTTTGTACTTTCCCATCGTATATTCTAGGAATTGTACGTTTTACGCTATCCACTTTTTGTTAGTTTTGAAGTCGTATAATTTATCGTCAAAATATAATAAAAATAAATAATTTTATAGTTGGGAGGTCTTATATAATAATATATCAAAATGAGCAAAGTTGTTCGTCTGTTCATGATACTAATTATAAAAAATAACTCCGATTTTATTAACCTCCGAGAAAAATAGTTAGTACTATTAGGATATATAATAACTTATCTAGGGGTGTTCAACCAGTTCGGACTAGACCGAATCGGATCGAATCGGATCGAAGACCGAACCCAAACGAAAAGGAAGATCGCAGACCGGATCGCAAAACAGCGGGACCGACTAATATTTTGAGAATAAACCGAGTCTACTAAGCCCCAATTGTAGCGCGTCAGAGTGGCGACGTACGTACGATTATTAAAATTCGAAAGGGTAGAATTCCAAAGGCAAATAGCTTGTACTGAAAATTTTAAAATTAATTTTAAATATTTATATTTTATTTTAAAAATAGTATATATAAATATACTTGTACTGAAAATTTTAAAATTAATTTTAAATATTTATATTTTATTTTAAAAATAGTATATTATATATATATATATAATATGATCGGTAAAATTGATAAGTATAGAAACTTTGGTTTAAACAGGACCCAAGGATTAATGACGTCATGATATGACGTACAATGGATATGAACAGCTGGCACTTAGGTGGGGTCACTTGACTAACCCTTGACTTGTCAAAACTCTAAATATTATAAACTTTGGAAGATTTACAGATTAGTCCCTCGTTAAAATATATATTACAATTAAAATATTATTTATCATCTATAATTTTTATATTCGAAAAATTAATTTAAAAATATATTTTTAAAATTAATATTTTGAATCTTAAAAATCTTAGTTAGTTATCTACTAATCTGCTAAAATTTTCTATTTTTAAAACATCTATTTGAAATTAAAAAACATTTTTGAATAATATAATGCTAAATTATATCAAAATCTAATTTTTAATACTTAAATATTCTTCATAAAATAGTGTTGATTTATATATAGTTTAGAAATTATATGCAATTTCTCCAAAATACTTGACTAAACAAAGATCCGGCTGAGATTTTTCCAAGCTTGGTTTGCTCTATAAATACCAACCATGCATGGCCTCTTCCTTCATCCCAGTCTCTCTCTCTCTCTCTCTCATATATTGAGATCTAAAAATATAGCTAAAAACATGGCAAACAAGTCACAGGCTGTGTTCTTCATGCTACTCATCGTCTTCACCTTTGCTGCAAGTATGACCACCTTCTTCAACCCTCTAAATTCTATTTACGATCCTGGAATTTTAGAAAAATAGAAGTCCTATTTGGCTCGGTAAAGTAGTCCAAAAAATAGTCTGATGGGTATGTTTTCGTATCTCGCAATCGGTATAAATATGCAATTAACCGATCCTGAGGGACGAAAAAATACAAATTAAACTATTTTTTGAAAAAAAAATACAAAAATAACATTACTCTTAGAAAAATAAACATTAATGTTCATGGACTTTCCCATGTTATTACGATAATTCTAAAGTTTCAAAAGTCCTCCACTAACTTCATCTTCAGATCACTCGTTTGCATCGTTCGAGCCGCTGACGGGCCATCATTTATCATATTTGGCCGCTAACTTGGCCGTCATTTATCCTACGTGGTTACTGACACATACATACTAACTATTGTAAAATATTAAGTGTTTCGGATTGTTAATAAGTTATTTTTGCTATTGTTTTTGGTCTTACCAATCGAAGACATGGTGGTGCAAAATGCTGAGGCGGCAGTCTGCGACAAACCGAGCAAATTTTACAAGGGCCCGTGCATCAACGATGACAGCAACTGCGCTTATCAATGCCGACGGGGAGAAGGGTTACTCGACGGCAAATGCAAAGGCCTGATGTGCATTTGCCAAGTTGGTTGTTAGATTCGCAGATCCGCACTCCACCACTAAGCTATCTATATCTATACGTCGTAATAAATAAATGCCAAATGCGATATATTTGGCCCTGTTTTTCTTTGAATAAAGTGTCGGAGTGAATGCAGCCATGTAATATTTACTATACAATAATAAAAATGTGTGTTTTTGTCTATAGATTGGACCAAGGTTTCCGCTGAATCTGCGACGTGCAAAACTTGCCAACTGTGCTGACCCGTATCAATAATAAGTTATTATCTCTTCAATCTTATCGCAATCACCCGCTGTTTGTGAGTTCTCCAATCTCACTTTAGCACTCTAGCTTAGTGTCTGGGAGTTCTCCTAGCAAACCCGCTCCGAACCCATCCTCATCCCGTCGAGTTGTGCCTTCATGTGCATAGCAGTACTCTAGCTCCATAAGAGTGGACCCCATCCTCATCCCCTCGGGGCCTTCGTGTTCATAGCAGTACTCTAGCTCCATACGAGTGGAACTTACCCTCATTCTCCCGGGTCGTGCCTTCACGTGCATAGCAGTACTCTAGCTCCATAAGAGTGGATCCCATCCTCATCCCCTCGGATTGTACCTTTGCGTTCATAGCAGTACTCTAGCTCCATACGAGTGGAAACCCACCCTTCATTCTCCCGGGTCGTGCCTTACGTGCTAGCAGTTACTCTAGCTCCATTAAGAGTGGATCCCATCCTCATTCCCTCGGTATTTGTACCTTTGCATTTTCATAGCAGTACTCTAGCTCCATACGAGTGGAACCCACCCTCATTCCCCCGTGTCGTGCCTTCACGTGCATAGCAGTACTCTAAGCCTCCATACGAGTTGAACCCACCCTTAGATTCACCTCGGGTCGTGCCTTCGTGTGCATAGTAGTGCTTTAGCTCCATACGATGGAACCCACCCTCATTCCTCTGGTTCGTGCCTCACGTGGCCAATAGAATACTCTAGCTTCCATAAGAGTGGACCCCATCCTATCCCCTTGATTGTACGCTTCATGTTCATACCAGTATTCTAGCTCCATAAGAGTGGAATCCACCCTCATTCCCCCGTGTCGTGCCTTCACGTGCATAGCAGTACTCTAGCTCCATAAGAGTGGATCCCATCCTCATCCCCTCGGATTGTACCTTTGCGTTCATAGCAGTACTCTAGCTCCATACGAGTGGAACCCACCCTCATTCCCCCGGGTCGTGCCTTCACGTGCATAGCAGTACTCTAGCTCCATAAGAGTGGACCCCATCCTCATCCCCTTGGATTGTACCTTCATGTTCATACCAGTACTCTAGCTCCATAAGAGTGGAACCCACCCTCATTCCCCCGTGTCGTTTCCTTCAACTGTGCATAGCAGTACTCTAGCTCCATACGAGTGGAACCCACCCTCATTCCCCCGTGTCGTGCCTTCACGTGCATAGCAGTACTCTAGCTCCATACGAGTTGAACCCACCCTTAATCACCTCGGGTCGTGCCTTCGTGTGCATAGTAGTGCTTTAGCTTCATACGAGTGGTGTACCCTACGATAGAGTTTATTAGCTAGGATAAGACCTGACTTTCCACCGGGCCATGTTTCTCCATGCGAAAATACGTCGACGTGTGTCATGCAAGCCGCCCACACTAGAATTGACTTTTGTTGCAAATTTGTTAAAAGTCTTCAAGTCAAATGAAGAGTCTAAGAAAGTGGGCCCTACCAAAAGTTTTTCTCTAATATCTCTAAAAAATTTACTGTAACTTAGATTCCGGCAACAAAATATCAGTAAAATATTTTAGAGTTTTTTGTATTTTAATCTGTAATATATATTATTCAACCCACAATATTTTGATAAGATTGAATAGAATTTTAATCCGCAATTGATAGAATTTGTGGTAAAAGAATACGGCGATATAATAAACTAACCATTTTCTCAAAATCATTAATTTTTTAATCATGACAGTCGAGTTTGATTTCTATCATATTTTTCGATCGAATACCGAACGATAAAATAGTTACCGATAGATCTTTCAATCAGATATTATTACAATTCAAACTTCCGTCCGATCTTTCACGAGTGGTAGACCTTGGTTTTAAAATTAATATTTTATTTGACAATATTTATAGCTTTATTTAGGGGTATTTACGTTTTCAGACCTCCGATAATTCAAACTTATAAATACAGAGCCTTTGCTAATTTAAAATGATATTTATGTGCCTCCTTCAAAAGTTAACTGCACTAGTCAAGTTAATTGTATTGTATTTAAAGAAAAATGATAATAACAATTTTTTTATTTCCATAATTATCAAAAATATTATTTTAAATTTAAAAATATAAAAAAATAATTTTGAATTATCACAAAAATTCAATTATAGGGGTCGGTTGGCCAAAAGTTTGCATGTAATATAATCTCTGATTCACTATGAAAAATGAAAATTTTTAGAGCTCTAAAGCTATTGAATTGGATGATAGCTTGCTTTAAGAGCTTCCCGTTGCGGTTAAATCCCGACGTCTCAGCCCATGTATGTACAAAAATTCGATTTTTGCGATCGCGTCTCATTTGCGTGTGACCCATTAAGTTCAGTACCACGCCAGTAGTGAATAAATAGTTAATTCACCCAATTAACAAATAATTAGTTCAACAAATTAATTATATTTATCCACAGATCATTGTTAACGTCTAGCAATATGTCATGACCACCTGTGTGGTATGAATTTCAAATTTATCATCAAAACTTCTTATGTGAATAGTTACCATGCCCTATAGTCTTTTTGTTCCTTTCTAACATTCCGAATGAGCTTAGAGTATGGATATCAGTCAAACCCTAAACCTGCTCAATCATATGTATCCGTCTTAATAGATTAGCTCTGTAGTGGTATTAAGAACTCTTCTTAATTCACATCGTACCTCGGTCAAGGATTTTCTGAGCTAGTTCTATATTAAAGACACATAGAATGTTCTCCTACTTACGAGGAGGTGACAGATTCTTTATTTGTTCTCATCTATCTTCATGTGCGAATATCTATACCCAGATGGCACCCATGTACAGCTAAGCTGCCATACTTGGGTACACACTAAAGTATAAATATTCTACACATAAGATACTATAGCAACCTCAAGTCAAAGGATCAAGGCACAACTATCACAGAAAAGAATTACCATTGACTAATTCCATTGGTGTTCTTTTAGCGAATCAATTCAGTGAAGTCATTCTCTAATGAGCACTTACACACTTACTTCAGTGTCAACTACACTTATAGTAATGAGATCACTACTCTCATCATATGAGACGGTAAGTTTTGTATTAGTCTTTGCGGTGCCATTGAGCCCCTACTCAATGCACCTATGACTAAGAATATTTTAGACTTAGGTTTATAAGATGTTAGGTCTCATTATCATGATCCTAAATCTATTGCCCTTGTCCATAGGGTTTATCACATGCATTCATAAACACACACAAAAATATGACAATGCGATAAATCAGAATTACCATAATTAAACAAATAAATAAACAAAACATGTTTATAAGAAAGTGTGTGTTTGCCAATATATCAAATATAATTGGCTTTTAAGGCATCTTATATTTCTGGTACAAGGAGACCGCTTCTCGTTCCGACTGGTCCTTGGCCAACTCCCAGTCAGCCTGGCGTCTAACTGCTGTCGAGCGCTCGACTTGAAGCTCTGACTGAAGACTGTCGCGCTCAGCAGTCACCACCTTCTACTGCACAGCAAGTTTCTGGACATATGCCTCCACTGCTGCTTTAGCAGCTTCATGAGCAGAGGAGGAAAGTGCAAGGGTCGCCTGAAGGCAGTTGATCTCCGTGCATGCAGTAGATTTCTCCTCCTCCAACCCAAAAATAGTTGCTTCCAATGACTGAAGACGCTCATCCTTAGAAGCCAGCTCCTGCAGGGCAGCGTTCTCCTTCAGAGCGTTTGTCAGCTCTGTCTCGATAGATTGCAGCTGAAGGCGACCACGGACCAGAACTGCCTGCTCCAGAGCTAGCCGACCGACTGAGAAATGAAGAAAGATGACCTAAACAGGGACAACAAAAGAAACGTCACAACACAAAATATAAAGAGTGAGACCACTAACCGCTTCGGTGGACCCAAGCAAGCCTTGGAGGATCCGAGGGTCAGTGTCAGATGCCAAAGCGACAAGCGCTTGCGCTTCAACCCACGATAAACTACTGCGGATAGTGGCGCCGACCTCCTCACCAGCGTCGGCTAGGAAAGGCAGCTCGACCGGGCGCGTTCCGCTAGGCGAAGGTTCTAACTCCCCCAAAGTAGTAGAAGCAACAGAAACAAAAACAGAAGAGTGGAAGAAGATAAAGATGCTGAAAGAGAGGAAGCGGAAGCAAAGAGGAAGAAACAAAAGACAATGGAGCCAAATTCAAACCTCTCAAAAGAGAAGCACGAAGATTGGCCCGTGTAGAACTAGATAGAGAAAGAGAAGAAAGGAGAAACAGAAGCATCCGGGGAACCGCTAACCGCAGCAGGTGAAGGGGGACCGACTGGCGAACCTACAACAGCGTGGGGAGAAGACAGAGCAAGAGGACCGGCAGAAATGCCAAGAGAAGGTAAAGAAGAAGCAATATCGGCAAGGAGTTGGGGGAGATCCTCTAGCGGATCCCCTCGAAGAATACCTGAACCTTCTCGGTCAGGGGAAGAAGAAGAAGAACGAATTTCAATGGAGCGTATTAGCTCCGAGGAAATGACGGGAGAGGGAGCGGAAGGCGTCTGGAAGGAAGAACGCGTCCGCCGACGCCGCGGCGAGCGATGAGAGCTAGCTTTCCTCTTTGGATTTGGCGGATTGTGGCCTGAAACACAGAGGTAATATATATCAGTAATCAAGATACATAAAGCAAAAAGAAGTCACAAGTGCAAATCACTGAAAGAGGAGGAGAAGGAGCTTCTTCCAGAGTAATCACAGCGGCCGTAGTGGTAGTGGTAGCAGCAGCAGCGATAGTAGCAGTGGTAGTAGGGGTGGCAGTAGTAATAGCAGCAGCAACAGTGGCGGCGGCAGTAGCAGTGGCAACACTTGATTCCTCCAAAGATACAGGGGGAGCCGGTAAAGCAAGAGGTTCAGGGGGACTTTCTTCCCCTGGAGTAGGAGGCGGAGATTACTCCACAGGAGACTCGTTTTCTACAGGATCAGACTTGGAAGCAACCTTCATCTCCACAGACAAAAGAATAACAGGAGGAACGAACCGAGCATCAGCCGCTGGCTCTCGTTCGTTGGGATCAACTCCAGGTAGCAGACCGAGAAGGCGCAGCGAATGGTAGTTCATCCGAGAGACGTCAATCTGGCAGATAGGCGAGGTCCCGCGGAACCCGTTAACCAACTCATCCCACTGGCGGTTCACCTCTGCCGGAGGAGAGAACAAAGCAACAGAGGGCTCACCCCATTGCTGAGGAACATTCTCCTAGCCATCAATCGGAATAGGAGTAAGGTAAAAAAAATTTTGTCTCCAGCTCTTGTGTTTGGTGGGATACCCGAGGATGATAGTGCGACCGAGGTGGCGAACTGTGAGGTTCATTGTTTGATTTGGTTTATTTTATGAATTATGTTGGAGTTTGTGATTTGTGTTTGAATACATTTTCGTTATCCGTGCATGCGTGTTCGAGCGTGCCGTGAGTGTGTCATGTGGTTGGTGACCCCGTTGGCTCGAGGGAATGCTTGGTTGTGTGCGTGTCGGGGTTGGGTGTTTATTTGACCGGATTTGTGCCGTGCAGAGCACTTTCGGTCGACCGATTCCTGTTCCGGTCGACCGATAGTTGCGTGCAGCCCGTGGATAAGTTCGGGTCTTGTATTGTTTTGTTTACCCATTCACCACTTCTCTTGTTCTCCCGACCTGGAGCCCTATTCCTGACCTAGGTGAGTTCCCATCACCTTCTTCTTTGATTCTTGGGTGTTTGATCATCCTATATCTCTCTCCCTCACTCTCTTGGTTGCTTTTGACCTAGCTCATCTCATGGGTGTTTGCGAGTTGTGGTGAGGTCGTGCTATTGCGAGTTTTCTACCGAGCCCTCGAGGTGAGTGGTTTGCACCTCTTGCTTGTATGTGATTGTGGTGTTGGTGTATGCTATTGAGATGATTTATGTGATGCAAGCATGATTATATGATAATTAGAAATTTTGGTGGAAATCCTAGATTTTGTTATATGTGGTATATGAGCATGTTGTGATGCTAGCATGATGGTAATGTGTTATTACAACTTGCTAGTATGAATTGGTACTTATGATCATGTTATTGGTAATTATGTGGTTTGAACATCGAATGGGAGCACTTTCTTAATTTACGGAATGTTGGATATATTGCATATGTTGGATATGTGATGGTTTGAAAATTTGGAATGCGTGGAAACCGTTGTATGTCTATCACTAGTACTTATGCGGTTGGTGTGCCCAATGTGAGTATTGTTGTGATTAGAGACATCGACAACGTGAGCGCTAATGAGACTTGATAAAGTGAAAATATTTGTGGTGGGGCTCTTTCGTTGGACTGCACCGTCCAGGTTCGCTCTCTCGTGTTAGTCGTGTGGATATCGACCGGGATCGAAATGGGACGATGTAGGCGGCGGAGTCCCAGATTTGTTGACTCGAGAAGAGACCGGTGGGCGTAGTTAATGCCAGCCCGAGGCCAGGTGGCGGCTACGAGACCCAGGCGAGGCTTAAATCGGAAAATGCAGAAGACCGGTATATCATAACTCCCTTAAGGCCAAAAAGGGATCGCCCCCGCTGTAGCGTACTAGGGGACGCGATGTGCACTGTATTTGACCCAGATCCTTGGTGCTGCGGTACCTACAGGGTGTGTTACGTTACAAACGTGAAAGGACTAACGGCGTGATTAGTCAAGCAAACGCTAACATAAGAAAGTAAAGAATAATTTGGTTTGTTATGGGGATACGTTATTTTACATGATGATGTTATTGGTTATGGCAATGCTTTACTTGGTATTTATTGGCTTGTGTTGTGGTTTGGATGCGTTCTGGTGGTGGTGGGAAGGCATCGGCAAGAGGGTACTAACTTTCCGACGTTAGCTCAGAAAGTTCTTGGGAAGGTATACTTTTGGGAAGGGTGTCAATTGTACATAACTTTAGTTGTATAGCGTAAACATGTAAAGAATTAACTTTTAGAAGAAATAACTTACATTTTGTAATTTTTGGTGGTTTGTAAACCTTTAGAATTGTAAACCTTAGTTGAGAAGGTTTAAATCTCTAAAGGTTATATATTTTAAGTTATGATGTAAATGGATATCTTTGTTATATTTTGTGTAAAGGAATCTCCGATTTGGAGTTTGTATCTTGTCGCATGTGTATTTGGTTATTAGAGTACTTCTAACACTTGTGAATGAATGGTTTAATCAAAATTTGACTCTTTGAGTTCTTAAAGTTCGTATTTTCAACGTTTCGAAAAATGTTTGGTTTAACGTGGATTGGACTTGCTTTTGGTTGGAAATCGATACCTGCATGTGTATTTCAGTTATATGTAAGTGAACAAATGGTATTCGAATGATTTGGAAAAATGTATAAGAAAATAGGGTGTTGGATTTTTGGTTGCTGCAAATCTGTTTATGCAGAACCTGCAGGTATCGGTTGACCGAAATATTGGATCGGTCAACCGAAACCTGTGGCTGTTCTGTTGGGCGTTTAAGGTCGACTTTCGGTAGACCGATAAATCATTCCGGTCGACCGAAAATAGCTCTGGAATTCATCGTCAAAATTTGCGTATTTGGTTTCCGAATTTGATTTCGATGCTTTGAAGGGTTCTTATAATTACTAACTAGAGGTTTGGTAGTCTCAAAACTTTTGGAAAAATACAGGTCGAGCCGGTATTTCGAAAATACGATTTTAAGGGTATTTACATAAGGTTTTTAAAGAGGTTTGGACCTTAGATTGCTTAGGATCCTCTTGTGTCATCTGTGGAGATTGATACATTAGTATCCTATGCAAACTAAGCTCGGGTTGAGACCGAACCGCCTCCCCCACCGGTTCTCGTCTCGGACCGAATGTCCAGGTTGCGGCTCTACCATGTTTTAAATTTGAGATTTTAAATCTGAGTATTTGGGATTTGAAATGAACTCCTTGGTTGTTTTAGCTTCCGCAAAACTATTTATTTCGAATTTTAACTCTTTGCGAAAAATTATTTCCCTCTGTCACGGCCCTCGGCTCGCGGGTCGTGACACGAACGATGAAATAAAACTGAGGAATACCGACATCCACATAGCGGATGTCGAAAAGATAGTGGAATAACTCGACGATGGGTTCAGCAGCAACCCACCGACAGAAAGCAAGGAACCCAATAATGGCCCTCTAGGCATTCGGAATTAGTTGGAAAGGAGCTAGGCGGTAGCGATAAAGTAGCAGGGTGAGGAAAGGAAAGAAGGGAAGCCCGATGCCGGCAAGTAGGCAACCGGCATAAAGGCAGAACTCCCCAGTCCGGGGTTGATTGGCCCGATCTGAGGGGCTGGGCCGCCGCATAAGATACTCAGAAGGAATGCGATTGGAACGGCGGAACTCAGATATCTCACCCACAGTAATGGTGCTCTGAATATGATAAACACCTTTACGACCGGAGCGAGACAAGGATGCCATTGAAGCAAACTCAAGAGAAGAGAAGGGCTGAAGAAGCAAGAAGTGCGGGAAAGAAATTCGAGAGGACGAAGGAAGAAGACGAATGGTGAATATCGAAAAGATAACCGTAAGGGGGACTGTAACAGCATTAATGACGGTGATGATGAAATCCGTAACCAATTTTCGAGAATATCTTCGGTGGTTACACAGATCTCTGTGTATCAGCAACATCACAGCAAGCACGCTAAATATCCACCACTGAGAACGAAGACCGAAGGGGGCGAACGCTGCAGAAAAATTAAAATAGCGGAAGCGGATCGATAATCTGTATAGCAAAAGTAGAGGAAAACGACAAGAAAGGGGAGAGCGGTCCGGAATTACACTAGCAGGGGGAGAGCAATTTAACATTGGCAAGGGAGAACGCTAAGCACTCTTCAATGTCATCCAGAACAGCTGAACAATAGAATTATAAATCGAAGTGGGAGAACATTACCAACAGGACAATTGAAAGACCTTCACAAATATCCTCCAAACTGGGGGGGGCTTATGATGGAGTCACAAATGGCTAAGACCAAGGCGTCACCCGTACGTTTATGGCAGCCGAACGTAAAGACCCGGTGTACCATATATAGAGGAGTCAGTTATCTAATTAATAAGAGGATATTCTAGGGTTTAGAGCGGCGGATTTCTTAGTGTATAAATACTTAGCGCCTAACCCTAAAAGAAGCACCTGGTACTCGGCTCTCTATGGCAACCCTAATAGTGAAAAGAGTATTATCCCTTCCCGTGGACGTAGACATCTTTGCCGAACCACGTAAATCCGGTACTTTGTGATTGTTCTCCGTCCATCATCGTCTAATTCCTAAACATCTTAAACCCCTTACCATCAATGTGAAGTGTCAAGAATACTCTCTTCATGCCACAAAAAATGACAAAAAAACTATACGTAGACTGGCTATGGGATACTTCCTCAGTAATGATATCCTGTATAAAAGATCTGTTGATGGGATACTTCTGAGATGCCTGGTTGCAAAGGAGGCCAAGGAAGTGATTGTAGAAGTGAAAGAGTAAATGCCCTAAAAGCCAATAATATTGGATATTTTGGCGAACATATTTTGTAATAAACCCTTTTTGATTTACTTGATTAGTTATCTGTTCATTTATCGCATCGTCATGTTTAATATGTTGTATGAATGTATGTGATAAACCCCATGGACTAAGGCGACAGAATTAGGATCATGATAGTTGATCATGATAATGAGACCTAATGTCTTATAAACCTAAGTCCAGAATGTTCTTAGTCATAGGCTGCATTGAGTAGGGGCTCAATGTCACCGGAGAAAGATAATACACCAGATTGCTTGCTCATACGATTTGAGATAGTATTCATTACGACGCGTGTAGTTGACACATGAAGCAAGTGATGTAGGCTCTTGGTGAATGATTCACTGAACTGACTTACTCGAAAAATACCAATGGAGTCTGTCAATGGTAATTCTCAGTGTGATAGTTATACCTTGATCCTCAGACTGAGATTATCATAGTATCTTATGCGTATATGATTTATGCTTTAGTTGTGTTTCCAAGTACTAGCTCAGCTGTACAGGCGGAACCATCTGGTATAAATAATAGCACATGAAGATAGATGGATAACAATAAGAATCGGTCACCTCCTAGAAGAGGAGAACATCCTATATTCTTGAATAGAAGACTAGCCAAAAATCCTTGCCACGAGGTACGATATGAATTAAGAAATGTTCTTAATGTCACAAACGAGCAAATCTATTAAGACAGATACATATAATTGAACTTATTATAATTTGACAGATATCCATACTCTAAGCTCATTCGAGATATTAGAAAGATAAAGAAGGATTATAGGGCATGGAAACTATTCACACAAAAATTTCGAGTGATGAATACTTAATATTCATACCATACTGGTGGTCATGACACGTTGCTAAACGTTAACCATAATCTGTAAATAAATATTATTTATTTATTTATTTATTTATATATTTATTAAATTAACTATTATCCATTGCCGGCATAGTACTGAAACCTAATGGTCACACGCAAATGAGACACGATCGCGGAAAACCGAATTTTGTGCATGAGGGGCTGTTTTTGCCAATGTCCAAAGTGTTGGACCTAAGCTTTTGCAAAATGCAAGTGGGCTGATTTTGCAAAATGGCAAAAGAATGGATTTTTTGTGCAATGCAGAAATCTATATATACATGTGTACAGTTTCGTCGTTGCCGAGCGAGAGGGAGAAAAAAACGGCGCCGACGCGACGAGGAGAAACCCTACGCCGCTAGCACGGTAACCCCTTCTCCACGTTCGGTCGTCCGCCTCCACCATCTTCCTCCGGCGAACGACGACGGCGAGAGTTTGACGACAAGTCACCGGCAATCCTATTTCGGTTGAGCTTGAAGTTTTGAATTCTCCGGCCGACTGTACAAGCCACCTCCGTCCAACCGACGCCACCTGACTTTCTTCGTCATCTTCTCAATCAGTCGGTGGAAGAGACGCCCAGCGCCGGCGGTGGTGACGACGTCTGAATCCGACGTGCAAAAGTTGCACGAGACCGACGACGAAGGCCTCCGTTCACGGCGGCGCGCGGCTCGGTGCTTTGAGGAGACGACGGAAACGCCTACGAACTGCTGATCAAAGGTTGCAGCGGCGAGCTTCGGTGGCGTTTGCAACCGGAGGTTGATCGGTGGCGTTTGCTGGAGCTTGAAGAAGAAGAAGAAAAACAGCACTATTCATACGGGCCGAATTTTTG
>MJHO01000374.1:33830-79435 GCA_002076135.1 Xerophyta viscosa | reverse complement strand
TAACGGTCCAACTTCTCACGATCTGGTGGAGTCGACCGCGGGTAGGATCGCTACCGAGGTGTATATCGGGAGTCGACCGTTGTCAGTACATTTTTCAGTAAAAGCCTCGATGTCTACTTCGGGTAGATACTTGTTTACGTCTTGGGTCTTTACTTCGGGTCCGACCCACCTTCCTATTCAAGGCATATCAGCATCGCGACACGTGTCGGTCCAGAACGGGGTTATATCACTTACTATAATGAACTAAAGTTTACTACGGTACAACCAAAAATTTCCTACCAACTTGTATGAGAACTGTTTCCTTTCTTTTCTTTTTTTTTTTGAGAAATACTTATATGAAAATCGTAAAACAGTTACTGTGTAATTTAGTCTTTTACAAAATAGAAGAAGAATAAAATTAGGAATAAGGAATGAGTTTGTCTCATATTTTATCTGCATTCAAACATATTTCAAATGTTAACGTATGTTGGATTATTCTTTTTTTTTTTAAGAACCCAACGCTGTTAAATTAACAAAAACAATGTTAATTTAACATTTTGATTTGGCCATCAAAATGTTTTGAGTCACCAAAATATTTTTATAATTTATAAGTCAAACCTCATAATCTTTTTCTGTTTGAGGTAAGGAGACGAATGTATTACGAAAAATATTAGATTATTTTACTGAATATTTTCTAACATGTTATTAAAACCGAACCAGACCCTACAGGCTGGTTCAACTAGGAGCCGGCCATTGGTTAGGTCCAGTAGGACCTCTTGGACGGGAATGGATGAAAATGATATGAATTGGTGGAACCGGTGAATCGGATAAACCGGTGCAAATCGGATTGAACCGAATTTTTGGAAATGTTATTTGATTTGAGCTGGTTGAAGAGGCCCAAATGTGTTGGGTTGAACCAGATCTCTCAGTTTTGAAGTCTTAGGGATCTCTCTTTCTCTCAAGTCTCATGTGATTAGTGTTAGATTATTTTAAAGTTGGTAGAAATTATTTGTGATCTTAATGGGATATATATACCAAGAGTGATTTGGTTCTGACTTATGCGTGTCGTTTAAGTTGATCGGATTTGATTTGTATGATGAAATGCGTGATTCGATTTTCTTCTAAATTTGATGAAATACATGAACTATAGTGTTAGGCATGATACTGATTCTACATAATGATATGTGTGCTCATCAATTATATTATTATTTTTTTCTTTTCCAGCAGTATGGCGACTAGTGATAGTGCGCAAAATTCAACTTCAATCCCATCCACAGAAAATTCAAATGAACTAACAACAATCCCGCTCGTCAAATGGGTGATCCTGTATGACAGTATATTGCTGAGGCTACTACAGATGATGACAATTAAGCTTATATATGTACCTTTTGTGGGAATAAATACAAAGGCTAGGGGGTATTAATAGATTGAAGAAGCATTTAGCTGGACAAAAAGGCGACATCATATTAAGTAAAGTTCCTGGTGATATCCGCCATCGGATGAGAGAGTGTTTAAATGAGTTAGCCAAAGAGAAAGAAGTTAAGCAAGCTGAATATGACATGAAAATTCTTTTTGGGATGATGATTCTGATCGCATTTTAGTTGATAGTTCATCATAAGCAAATACAAATGAAAGTTACAGTAACAAAGGCAAGACTACATTAGGCAAAAGGAAAGCTACAATTGGTCTTACACACTACTTTCCTCCTGGATCTACGCCTGGGGCTCAACCGACAATTCTTGCAAAGCTTCAAAGTAAGCAGAGGAAGAGACAAGCAGATATGGCAGTAGCTCGATTTTTTTATGATTGTTGTATACCGATGAATGCTGCAAAATTAATTTACTTCAAACGCATGGTCGATACTATTGCTTTTATGCGCCATGGATATAAGGACCCTCTTATCATGCTTTGCGTGTCTCTTTGGTAGCTCAAGCAAAACGAAAAGTGAAGTTGTTGATTGATTCTTATAGGAGTACTTGGGCGGAAGCACAATGCAACATAATGGGTGATGGATGGAAGGATGGTTGACAAAGGTCCTTAATCAATTTTCTCGTTGATTGCCCAAAAGAAATAGCTTTTATCAAATCAGTTGATTGTTCCGATATTATTACAGATATCGATACTTTATACAATTTGTTTGATGAGATTGTTCAAATGGTTGGACATAGTAATGTTGTACAACATGTGACTGACAATGCTGCCAATTATAAGTCTATCGGTATATTATTGACTAAAAAATGTAGACACATATGTTGGTCTTCATGTGCTGCCCACTGTTTGAATTTGATATTGAAAGACATCGCCAAAATGCCTTTTGCAGAGAGTCTGACTCTTAAACGTCCAAGTGACTATTTTTGTGTATAATCACAAATAGTCATTCAGTTGGTTGAAAAGAAGAACGGGATGGACGGAGATACTTAGGCCAGGGGATACACGTTTTGCTACTATTTTCTTTGCATTGAAAAGTCTTGTTGATTATAAGTGTGATTTGCAAGCGATGGTAACTTGCAACGAGTTTAACTTATGTAAGGTTTCTAGGTGTGCTAAAGCAAAAGAAGTTAAAGAGACTGTTTTGCATAGCAATTTTGGGATGGAAGATTGGTGATTTGCAAAGTTATGGCCCCTCTTATACGCTTGCTTCGTATCGTTGATTATGATGAAAGACCAGCTTTAAGGTATGTGTATGAAGATATGCTTTGAGCACGTAAGGCTATCAAAGAGATGCTCCAAAATAATAAGAGATTGTATAGTCCTTTTATTAACATTGTTAAGGAATGATGGGATAAACAATTGCGCAAGAATATTCATGCAGCGGCTTATTGGTTAAATCATGCATTTCAGCATGGTTAAGAGCATTTTTGTAAGAAACTTGAAGTTCAGCAAGGCCTTTTTGAGATAATTGATTGCAAAGTCATTAGAGGAAGCAAGACAAATATACTTGAAGAGACAAGGATGTTTAGAGAGCGTGAAAAGGACTTTGGACGGGAGCTTGCTCTAAATTCATGCAAAGATATACAACTAGGTAATTCATCTTGTTATAAATAATGCTGTAAAATAGTAAAATATGCCTAATCTTTTTAGTTTTTACTGGAAGTGAGGGTGGTGATTATTTGAGGGTGGTGCTCCTAAGTCGCAAGTTTTGGCTATTAAGATCTTAAGCCAAACAGCTGCATTTTCTGATTGCAGGAGGAATTGGAGCATATGTGAAAGAATTCATATAAAGAGGAGGAATAGATTAGAGCACCAAAGACTTAATGATCTTTTATATGTGCACTACAATATGAGACTTCAAAACTAGTAAAACTAAAACATAAACTAATTAGCTCGTCTTAATATGTGGGGGTTAACGTTTGTATTTTCTATTTTATAGTTTATACAATAAGAAAAGATTATATGATGTTATTGATTACGAGAGCATCGACCAAGTTGATTTTTGGGTGGTTGAGAATGAAGCACCATCCGAGCTTGACAATTTTGACATTGAAAACTTAGAAGAAATATTCTATGAAGAAGATGGAAACGCCGAAGATGTTGGGATCAATACCTTCCATACACCAACTCCAAATGATGAATCCAGTAATCAAAATAGTAATGACGATCGTGCTGATGAAGATCCACTTCTCGAGGGAATGGATATGTCTTCTTTTGTGCTTGATGTGAATTGAGAGTTTAATGATCATGGTGTTGAAGTTTATTATTAAGTACGTATATATTTTGAATCTTAAACTTGCTAGATGAACTGTCGCCAAAGTTTTATTGTTCCGGACTCTATCTTTTTGGTAGAAATTGTTCCAGGTTATATAATTATAAACTTGTTCTCATTGTGGGTTGTTTGTTATATTGATTGTGCTCACTGCTCTAGACTGTTTTGTATCAAATATTAGGTTGCTCATGTATTAAGTATTGTGCTAATTGCTCATTGATTGCACAAAAATATATTGTTCTTTTGTACATTTCTTTTTTTATTTAATTTCTATTATTTGCTGGAATTATCTTTCAAAAACTAAATTTAGTAATTTAACAATTTATGTAAATCACTATTTAAGTATACTTTAACATGTTTGATTAATTTTATATATAGTCATAAATTTGTCAAATATGATTACGTGAGCCAGTGTAAAAATTCATATTATATTGGGCCACTTGGCTATTAAGCATGTAATATGATGCATCGGACCGAACTAGCCGAACCGGTGGTCTCACCGGTTTGGCCTCCAGTTCGGTTTTAAAAACATTGTTTCTAACCACAACAATTGTATCATGGTTAAGAAGATTATTCTAATATGTGTCGTTTCTTAGCACGCCGTTGAGTACAAGTGTATTAAATTTTTAGAAATCAAAAAATTTCTATTTGTAGTGGATGAAAATCAAACATTTATTAGCCACTCCTCTCCCAGTTAATTAAAATTTCAAACGAATTATTTTATGCAAATAAAAAAACTATGCAAATCAAGTTGAGTGTCATAATTACCTTATCAAGTTGAGTATCAAATAGTTAAGGATAATTGCATATCAGCCCCCTAAAGTAATAGTCGCGCGTTTCAGTCTCTGAAAACGCGAAAACGTGCGACGTGGCTGCGCACGAGCGCCGTCACGTCAGCATAAAAACGCATTTTCAGGAGTTGAAATGCAAGACGCAAATTTTAGAGGACTGATATGCAATTATCCCAAATGGTTATGCAAATCAAGTTCAAACGGATTTCTTTATCCTTGAGTGTCAAAATTACCTTTATTATGCAAATCAAGTTGGACAGAAATTGTCTGTCCTTGTTTTCTACCCATCCCATATTTCAACATATAAAAAACTATTTAAATAATTTTTTTTTTAATTTTTTTTAATATTAAAAATTATAAATTTGATAAAATTTACAATTTTTACGTTAAATTATTTTCAAAATTCTTTTTAAATAGTTGTCATGACTGTAAAATCTTAATGTATTTATAAATAAATAAAAAATATTTATTGAGAAAAATGTTAATATAAAAATTATCTATTTTATCAAAATTTATAAATTTAAATTAAAATATTATTTTGAGAAAATATATTTAGATTTTTTTTTTTGAGATATTGAAAAACATCACAAGATATAAAACGGAGGCAGAATTCGGAATTTTTTTTTTAATAAAATTAATTTAATAAATAATTACTTTTTTAATTTAAATTCTAAATATTTTTGAAACGTAGGCGTAGGGTGGCAGGCCACGTAGGCGTAGGGTCGCCTGTTAAACAGTCGAAATTTTTTTTTTTAATAAAATTAATTTAATAAATAATTATTTTGTAATCTTAAATTCTAAATATTTTTGAAAATAAAATTGGGTCGCCTGTTTAACAGGCGATCCTCACCAGCGTGGCGGCTGTGGCAGGCCACGTAGGCATAGGGTCGCCTGTTAAACAGGCGACCTTGTTTAGCATTAGCATTATATTATATAATATGTATTTCTTATCCTGCAGATGATATGGTGTCCTTATACAGAGGATATATTAGCTCGCCTTCCAAATTTGTACAAGGGGCAGACGTATTTGGCGCACGCAGGTGCCACTTATATTTTTCAACGTAATTGAATTCCATGCGACCGACCGGGTCCTACGTCAGTTTGGCCTCCTTCAGGATATTTCAGGAGCTATTTATACCTATACGAATTTGCATTTAGATAATATTTTCTCATTTCAATACAAATTGGATATGAATATCAACCATATATTAAGAATGTCTGGAACGCAGTGGATCGGATCGTTATCGGGGAGGGGGTGATTGGTTTCACATTTATATGGAATGGTATAAAAAAATCACCAGAATTTTCATTCTCGTAATGTCTACATGGACCGATTACATGGTACGCCACTTTTATCACAAACAAGTATGCATATGCCTTTTATGTACCGTTTTATTGGTATTTTAATTCATTTTATTTTTTTCGTAACAATAGAGAATATAAGAGGTATTTACATATGTTGCTGTAGACATTTGTTTAGGCTAATCCGGGGCTATACATTCCAAAGTGTTTGCAACTCAATGTTTCTCAAATTATCACGAGACGCACTTGGAACTGGCAGTGAGTAATATACCGATGGTTTTCAACCTCTTGCAGTATATTTTGATGAGCCTAAGCAGCGATGAATGAAGATGCTGGTGGGGTACAGCAAGACAATCCGTGGGAGCAGCAGCCCGTCCAAGAGATGCACATACAAACGGAGTGGCCAACAGGGACGTTCTACTGATATTATTATGTACGTCGAGCAATTCAGTTCTTATCAAAATTTGAGATTATTCAAGATCATCGCGACGACAACGAAGAAGCTACTACATTGATCTGGCAACATCATCTCACAAAAGTCCACCCCCACGCAACTTAGGCACTCCCTGAGGAACCAGATCCAATGAGGAGCAACAAGAGTGAAGCATGGAGTGGTATCATAGGGGTTGTTTAGCGAAGGTCAAAGCGGGTATAGAAGACCAAACAACAAGTCCTGATAACATAATATGCTTTAGTATTTCTGACTATTTATATTGATGCACCGAGTGTGATAAAAAATCTATTGAATATTTTATAACTTTAATATTAGTATTGTGATGTGTTTGATAAAATTGTCGAATATGATATTTATTGTTTATTATTGTTATATGTGTATGTTTATTTGTATATGTATTATTGTTAGATGTTAGATGTGTATATTTTATTACAGGTATATATTTTGTTAGATGTTAGATGTATAAATTTTGTTAGATGTTAGATGTATATATTTTGTTAGATGTTTATTTGTATATGTAATATTTGTATATTTTATTATTAGATGTTTAGTTGTATATTTAGTATTTTAGATGTTTGGAGATGCAGGCATAAAGAGGAGGAGGTTGCTCTCGGGCTCGATTTGAGAGTAAAGGTCGTCTCTGAACGATCGCCTTTTGAAGAGGCGACCTTGTGGTCGCCACTTAAATTGGCGATCGTGTGTAGGGCTGAGCATTCGGATCAACCCGAACCGAACCGAACCGAACCGAAATTCTTAAGGCGAACATCCCGGTTATACTTTTAGACCCGAACCGACCCGAATTTTATGTCAACCCGAACCGACCCGAACCGACTAAAATTCGGGTAAGTTCGGGTTGGTTTGGGTTGACCCGAATAATAAAAAAATTTATTTTTATTCATAGTAATTCGGATTCGGGCGGTTAGGGGCTCGGACTCCGAATGTTTTTAATATGAATTGTTTTATTTTTTAAAAAGAAAAAATAAGCACATTAATAATACGAAACTAACTAAAATGTGACTCGCGAGGATAATTCGGGTCCAACCCGAACCGAATCGAAATTCGACCACCGAATCCGAACCGAATTATATAAACCCGAACTATTAAAATGTCGACCCGAACCGAACCCGACCTGAACTGAACCCGAAATTTTGGCTTTATTCGGGTCGGTTCGGTTCGGTTTTTCGGGTAAGTTCGGGTAATGCTCAGCCCTAATCGTGTGCCTAGCTGGCCGCCACGCTGGCGGGGGTCGCCTGTTTAACAGGCGACCCGGTTTTATTTTTAAAAATATTTAAAATTTGAGATTAAAAAAATAATTATTGATTAAATTAATTTTATTAAAAAAAATTCCTGAATTCGTAACCAACCTAGTTAGGCATTAATAAACATGTCGGAGTTCATTCTTTCTCCCTCAGGCGATGCTTTCCTCTGCCTACCCGCTTTCTTCATCTCTTTTTATTTTCCTCCACCAATGGCAACTTGCTTCTTTTTCCAAAAATCGCCTCATGCGCGCTGCCGTCGCCGGCCTAAACCTCGAAAACTTCACCTCCACGACTGCACAAATCGTTCTCTTCCTGCCCTTGCATACTGAGTCGTGCCCTCAGAGCAGTACTACCCTTCTTCTATATTTTCAGCCATCGCCATCTGCATATGCTGGTTTGCCCGAGTGGTTAAGGGGGAAGACTTAAGATCTTCTGCATGTAAGTGCGCGTGGGTTCGAACCCCACAGCCAGCATGTAATGTTGCGTTTCTGTTTTTCTCTTCTATGTTTAGATAAGCACAAGCATTTGAGCATGCACTTGCAGTCATTGAAATTTTTTTTATATATTTATATAGCTAAAAATGATATTAACTTTTCAAGAATTTTTTTTTAAAAAGGTATTAAGTTGAAATTTTTGGAGAAAAAGAAAACAAAATGATATTTATTTTGAGAGTTTCTTTTTATCTTTTTATATATTAGGGTAAAACATAAGTCACTATTTCCTATTACACTTAGCAAATGGTATTAATTTTAAAAAAATAATATAAAATTAAAATGTTGCATGCTTCCTATAATAATAGTAAGAATTCACTTATGATCCATCATTATATTGATATGATTTATAAAAATTCTCGGAAAGATATAAGAGTTTGTATATGCCAATCAAATTGAACTCACCTAATAATTATTCAGTAAGAACCTAAAAATATTATTCATAAAGAGATAAGAGGGTCAAATATATTTTTTCTGATTTTTTTTAACCATACGATATTCGATTTGATTCTTTAAACAATCCACAAAATATAAAAAGCTCAAATCCCATAAAAAATTATACTGGGATGATTTTATAAATTATAAAAAAAAAAATTAGAGAATTCAGATATGTCATTTACAGTTACTGGTCCTATTTTGTAACTTATCAGAAAAATAAAGAAAAGTAAAAACAAATAGATTAATATTCAATAAAAGAGATAGAGAACTCATATTTGCCATTTATAAGTATAATTGTCTAATTTTGTAACTATAAAAAGAAATAAAAATAACAAAAAAAAAATAATAAGTATAAAATGTCACTGTTAAGAAAAATAACAAAAATAGACTAAAAAGAAAAAACAAAAAAAAGTCACTGTTAACAACAATAATAATAAGTACTATTTATTGAACAGATCTCCGATGAGCAAAATCACTAATAAAATAGATCTATTGCAATATAGTTAATAGTATAGAATATTATAAAAAAATAGTTAACTATTATTAATGATAATTAATAAATTAAAAATATATAAATTAAAAATAATTGTAATAAAATAAATTATTAACATATAAATAAATCTACATAAGTAATTATTTATATACATAAATAATTGAAAGAACTTATTATTATAATTATTTATATACTAATAATTACTTATATAAAATAACAATTTCTATATAATACTTATTTTGAATAAAAATAAATTATATGTTTATAGAATTAATGATTTCATTCAAAAAATTACTTTACTAAAATAATATACATAAAAATTGCTCGCCGAATAATAATTACTGTATAATTTTGGGATTGTCTTAGTATATAGTAAGTAAGTTTTCTCTTTTTAAAATTTTATTTTTTCCCATCCGCAGTCGCTGCTTCTTTTTTTTAAATTTTTTTTTTTTTTTTTTTCCCCCTCCGCTTTTGCTGCATTCAGTTTCAAGCAAGCTCGGTCGCTCTCCATGTACGCCAAGGATCACAAAAGCTCTGCGGCCCAACCAAAATGTGCAAGGTATCTTCGTAGAAATATCCTTTTTGTTCTAGGCATAATAGTTTGTTTAGATGCTGTAGATGGATAAGGATATGCAGTTTAATACAACCGATGGGTGCAATGCAGACAAAAAAGGAGCATAGGAGCATAGAAGAGTGAAGCTTGCTGTCTGGCTCCTCCCGCATCATTCCGGAATAAGGCTCTTGTCTCGTCGTCTATACCTATGCCTGCCACAAACGACACATTTGGGGCATCTATCTACGCATCCACGCGTACAATGATCGCTCGCTGGCATAAAATCTGGAATCAATATTATATCAGTCTTAAAATTTTTCTATTTGTATAAATTTTCTTAAAATTTTTTAATATTAAAATTTTAATTTTGATAAAATGTATAATTTTTGTATTTAATATTTTTTAAAACTAATTTCAAATAAATATTTTAAAATTTTAAAGTCTTAGTGAATTTTAATTACTCTATTAATACGTTAAAACTTGGAGCCTTAAAATATCTATTTAGAAAATATTTTAAAAATTTTTTAACATAAAAATTAAAAATCTTATCAAAATCTAAATATTTTTATTAAATATGTTTTAAATAATAATTTTAAATAAATATTTTAGGATATTAAAATTAATAAATAAAAATAAAAATTTTATTCGTCAAATTTGAATTTTATAGGGTCTGATACGGAAGTCTCCTATTGTTAAGGCGGTCGACTTACGGTTGAAATTGGATTTATTGCACATTCAATCAGGTCCGCCCAAGACTAGGCGCCGCGCCACTAATTAATTTCTTTCCCCCTTCTATATGAGGGGTTGCTACACAAACGGGCGAGCTCTCCTCCATCCCTCTCTAAACTGCTTGAATAATATCTCAATCTCCCTTACTATCTGCAGGTACAAATATATAAGATCATAGGAAAATTTATATTACCCTTGCCTTCAGCAGGAACCATGTATTCATGCTACGCTTCTATAGGCACCACGACACCTCTCGATCTTGCAGAATTGGAGGCTGATCATGATCTTCATATTAACAGGACCAGGAATTGCAGCAATACAAATAAGAAGAAGAATAATAGTATCGGAGTGCTGGCTTTTGAGGCTGCGAGGCTCATGTCGAAGGTCGTCCATCTCTGGCGTTCTCTGGAGGACCACCAACTCATCCGGCTCAGGGACGTCGTTCTCCAAGTCCAAGGTGTGAGGAAGCTCGTCAACAACGACGACAGCTTTCTTCTTACTTTGTTTTTGGTGGAGATGCTGGACTTGGTCGACTCTTTGGCGCGTGAGGTGGCCCGGTTGGGTCGCCGGTGCTCTAATTCCGTGCTACAGCGTTTCGACCAGGCCTTTGCCGAAATGGTCAAGAACGGCAGCGATCCGCACAGGCTGGAGTATTATCGGGAAGGGAAAATGGAAAGGAAGGTGAAGAAAATGGAGAGGTTGATTGCCCGGACAACCATACTCTACCAGGAGATGGAGGTATTGGCAGAGATCTCGTTAGAGGACCGTATCAAGTTGGCGCAGGCGAGGTTCGAGACGAAGCGGCTGCAGCAGCACAAGATGTCTCTCTGGAACCGAAGCTATGACTACGCCGTCCGCCTGCTTGCCAGGTCACTCTTCACAATAGTCTCTAGAATCCGGCAAGTGTTTTGCTGGCCGTTTGCTAACTACGATGATCATGATGTCCTCGACAAAACACCCATAGCTCCCATGGCCTTAGGCGTGGACGATATCAACATGGCATCACCTGGCATCAGCCGATCGCGCAGCTACTCAATCATACATCCATGCCTGGACGAGCCCTACTCGTCTACCGAGGAGACTATACCATCTTCGTGTGGCGGGTCACTCACCCTCAGAACCGTAATCAACGGCGCCGGGAGACGTGTTCCTCTTATTCGCTCGTTATCAAACCGCCGTCTAATGGAAGGAGGTTACTCCTCCGCCATGATCACAAGTGATCGGTCGTCACGAGGGGAAGAGGCCCTCCGTTTCCACATATCTAGCGGTACAACCAATATGTTATTTGTGCAGGCCGTAGTTGAGAGCCAGCAACGTTCATCGTCATATGACCAGCTGGATATAGCATCAACATCATATCACTCTTCATACGCATGGCTGATAGAGTGGAGCCGCAAGCTGCTTAGAGATCCACCTCCTACAACTCTCGGCGGGGCGGCATTAGCCTTCCATTACGCGAACATCATCATCTTCATTGGGAAGCTTGCCGCATCTCCTGAGTGGATCCGTTCCGACGACCGTGATGTCCTTTACTACAGCCTTCCAACCGGTATAAGGAAAGCCCTCATATCGAAGCTCCGAAACACAAGCCACAAAATATGCCACGATGACAAATACTGGAGGGATACGTTGGGCAGCACGATGGAGCTTCTTGCTCCGCTCGCTCGCGACACCATCACATGGCACTCTGATCGGAATTTAGAACAGAGGCAACTCATGAGGTCGTCCATGGTGACGAGACCTCTTTTGCTGCAGACTCTCTACTTTGCGGATCAAACGAAGACTGAGGCGGCCATTGTTAGGCTGCTTGTTTCTTTGACCCATATCCGATCGATTGAAA
This sequence comes from Xerophyta viscosa, assembly GCA_002076135.1. Taxonomy (NCBI): domain Eukaryota; kingdom Viridiplantae; phylum Streptophyta; class Magnoliopsida; order Pandanales; family Velloziaceae; genus Xerophyta; species Xerophyta viscosa. The sequence continues at coordinate 67,403 of MJHO01000374.1, read as the reverse complement.
TGACCAAGGCAGCTGATCGTCCCAGGGTGCATATAAATGAATAATAACATTAATTATATATAATTAGCAATTCTTGGTTGGTGAAAGCTGGACGGTGCCATTCGTAATTATCTTAAGAAATGCTAATTAAGTAAACATCACTTTCACATAATTTTGAGCGTTGGTCCGTGGGTGCTCCCATTCAAATTTTGTTATGCAGAATCCTCGTGCATGTACTTATGTTATTACCAAAAGACCACTAGTGTTGCAAACGGGCCCGCACGGTGCTTGCGACGGCGAGGGCCGGCTTGGCCGCCCCACTAGCTGCGCCGGCTCGGCTCGGCCGGCAGCCCGTCGAGCCGGCCCACATTTTTTTTTTTAAATAGATAGCGTATTATAGAACAAAAAAAATTTAAAAACTATTTGTATATTTATGTACATTGAAAAAAAGTTGGAGGAATCAAAATTTATATTAATCGAAGTGTTTCAAATACAAAATCAAAATTTATATATGTATAAAGGTATGGACCGCATGGGTTTCAGGATCAAAGTTGTATTGTGAATCCATTATTAATGCTAAAAATATTGGACTAAAATAAAAATATACAAAAAATAAACAACAATAAATTAGAGAGTTTAGAAGACTTTTTAGCTTTGAGAATGAAGAGAAACTGAGATTGAGAGGTGTGGTGAAATATGTCAGTAGGTATAGTATTTATAGAGAGAAATAAGAGAGAATTTTTTTTTTTAATAAAAAAAATTTAAGCCGTTGGCAATGGGTAAATAGCCGTTGCAGCGGCTGACACGAGCGCTCGCGTCAGAGAGCGCGACAAAAAAAAAAAAAAAAAAAAAAAAAAAGAAACAGCTGCTGGCAACGGCTGACGCGAGCACTCGCGTCAGCGAGCGTGTCAGGCGGGCTGCCTGCGGGCCGACCCTCCCCGCCCCGTGAACGCAGGCTGATTTTTTTAGCTCGGCTCGCGCGGCCAGTAAGGTGGGACTGGTCTCGCAGGGCTGGCCAGCCCGCAGTCCAACGAGCAGGACTGCGGTATGGACCGCAGACTAAAGTAGCATTTCTAAAGTCCACCACCCCTGATACCACTCCCGTTCACCCCAAAGTAATTTTTGTTTCTTTAGCCATTATTATGCTCGCGCTCCAGGGCCTCCCTTTCGCATCACTGCCACTGAAGCACTTGTTTATCGAAAAAAGGAAACCAAGACCATCCAAACAACCTTTGGAATGTTCATGAGTTCAGCTTAGGCAGTCGATCAACTTCAAACACAAGGGTCTTCCCATAGTACTCATTCCACTTAGCCCGATTACTGAACTGCCACATTTGGAACAAGATATTCTGTACTAAACCAATATGAGTTTGGCTGAAATAAAACTTTTATACATGCTGATCTTGCCTATAGTACTATGCCCACTGTGCCGTAATATGTTTATTTATTATTTTTTTAAAAACAAAATGCAAATTCAAAAATTAAAAAAATTAAAAAATAAGATTTTTCGACACCAACCATATTAATTCGTGCCTTGTAGATTACTACTTGAATATGAACGTACCGTCTGATTCGAACTGTACTGATCGGCATCTAAAATCATAATTTGGATACAAACGTTTTATAAACCCAACCAGCAGCTGTCAAGTGTCCATCTTCCCGAGTTCTGAATTTATAGATGAATCATTCAACAAGAGTCAAAGGCAGGAACCAGTAACAACGAAAATCAATAGCACCAAACATCGATAGCATCTGATATCACCAACTGAATCTAAACAAAACAAAACTCAAGATGCATGCTAATCTCTACATCTGGAGTGCGCCCATTCTAACATACCAAAAAATTTGGTAATGTCATTAGACAACGCGATTCCAATATACAGCAAAATCACCCATCCAGACGATTATCTGCTGCTGCTGCGTCTCGGTGTTCAAATATGCAGTCAACACAAGTTCATCACCCATCCAGTCAACACAAGTTCATCACCATCCAGATAAAAAATCAATGTGATAGTCACCATCAAAGATATTAGCGGTAACACACATTACAAGTCAGTTTTTCCAACTCAACCCGAAAACACAAGTAAATGCGAGCTGAAAAAAAGTTGACCGTGGAAGAGAAATGTCTTCTCAAACTTTCTATAAAACAACTACACATGTACATACCATATTCTGAACCTTCACTTGATAAAAGTTCATGCAAGAGAGAGAGTGTGTATGCATGAGCCTGTGTAATAGCTCAATATGTGCTGCCCAGAACGAAAAGCCGGGATTCTTCGGTTGGGGGACCATGGTCGGCATCACCAGTGAGATTTTAAAAATGAGTACGTTAAAAAAAAGTACTGTTACTTATCGAATTTTAAACATGAGGATGAAGGCAGTAGCGCATTCTTGAGAAAACCAAAGGATAATTGATGAGTTGCTATCAAAAGCATTAAGAGCTTTAACCTTCTCTATCCTTCCTCACTCAGACTTGTAGTACTCAGCTACAAGCTCAAGATCGTATTATATGTAAATGGATAAAAACTTACTAGCTTCGTCCTAGGCACAAGTGAACAAATTATGTATCGCCTAAAACACAATGTATATGCAGATATACAAATTGACATATCGTTTATGTGCATAAGACTAAGATGTATCGCAATCATACCCATTGACATATCGTTTTATGTGCATATGAATAGCCTATAAATGAAACTAGCAACAAGCACGTACAAAATTAGTCCCAGGACAATCTACGGAAATATATGCTACCTCGGCACGGTTAAATTGCATACCACAATAGAAGTCCTTACAGAGCCAATAAGAGACAAGCAGAGTAAACAATAGCAAGACAGCAGAGCAGACAATCACAAGAAACTAGGATACGAGATATAGTAGTAGATAAAAGAGTTTAAGATACTGCTTGAACATAATTTTAGATGGATGGATGTTGCTACTTCTTAGAGGACCCTCTGACGCCAGGCTTGGGCTTGTTGGGGTCCTGCGGCAGAGATGCGTGGAGGTTGCTGAGCTTGGACTCGTCGAATGAAATTTTGGGATGTCGGGCGTCGTGATGAATCTGCATCGTCTTCACGTCGGGCGCGGTGATCTTGCAAAGCGGGCACTCCAGCTTGGCGTGGCCGCCCTTGTCCTGACCCGTACGGTCGGCCTGACCAGCCTTGCCGCCACCGCGGCTCGTTGTGGCCGCGTCGATCTTCGCGGCGATCTCTTTTGCAGTGTGCTTCTTCGGCTTCGCCTTACCCGTCATCTTCCACGATTCCGCCTTAAACCGTAACCCTAATCCTAATCGCTTCGCACCTTACCTCGCTGACAGCAGCGCCAGGCGAATTAGACACGTCAAGAGCTTAGAGGCGCTGGTGGTCAGACAATACGCTGATGCGGAGGCGGCGATGAGGAAGAATAAGAAGAAAGGGCGAAGGAAGGAAAGTGAGAGAGAGAGAGAGAGAGAGAGGGAAAAGAGGACCCTATCGGCCATATAGGGCCAGGGCCGAATGGGTTGGAAAGGCCAAACATGTCCAGTGTGTTTCTTCCCGTCAAATGATATAATTTTATGTCTACTGTTTATTTGGAGTGAAAAATAGAAAAATAAAAAAAAATAATAGAATGATAAGTGAAAAGAAAGTGATAAAAAAATGATAAGGTGAAAAGTGAAAAGAAAATGGTGGGATAGAAAGTAATGGAAAAGTGATAAGAAAATAGGTTTGAATTTTCTTGTTTACTTTGTATTGTAAAGTAGAAAATAATTAAAATTTTTTATTTAAAAAAATAATTTTTAATAATATTATTTAATAATAATTAAAATAAATAATAATTAAAAAATATTATTTAATAATAACGAAAAAATTATTTATAATTAATATATTTAATAATAATTTAAAAATAATTACTATTTTATTATTAAATTTACTAATTAATAAATAAAAGATTATTATTTTATTTAGCTATTTAGTAATTTTATTTATTTATATTTTTAGAAAATAGTAATAAATTATTAAAATAATATAATATTTATTATTTATTATTTGTTGTAATTTGCTTGTTTTTATTATTGTATTATTTATTATTATTAAAGAATATAAATTTATTATTTTTATTATTTATTATAAATGGCTGGAACAGAATAAGTAAATCAAGTAAATCAATCAATAGAATCAATTTGCAAACCCCACAAACTACAATACTCTCTTATGAACCAAGTCAATATAATCAATCAACAAAATGAGCTTTTTAGGAATCTCTTTAATATCGTTATTTTTTTGATGTGACATCAATAAAAAATAAAATGTATTTTTTTGCTTGATAAATGATAATTAAAATTTGTTAAAAGGTAGCAACTGTACGTACGGGATACCCAAACCATGGTCCACGAAAAGATCCGTACACATGGGGTATCCAAATCGAGCACCAAAAGTGGATCGGGCACGACGAAGGGGGCGGCTCAACCAAGCACCCAAGGGAAGACGAAGGCAAAAACTTACGCACATTGTAACAAGAAGGGGCACACTCAAGTCGAGTGTTGGAATCTCCATCCGGAGTTGGCGCCGAAGAGAAGCAAGGGAGCAGAGGGCAAAGGCAAGACCGTAGTCATGACGGTGAATGAAGAGGAGCTGATCAACCTCAAGATTGAGGAGGCGTATTTTACCGTATCACTCATGGTTCGAGTCAAGGATAAGAGGTGATCCAAGAGGCAATGAACCCCCTAATGATAAGTGTTGACGACCTTCCTCCGTAAAGAGGGAAGAGGGGTTTTTTGTGGAGTCATCACCTAATTTTTATGAAAAATTAGAAAACTGGATAAGGCACTTTTGAGATTCTTAAGGCTTGTTTGTCGGTTACGTGTGGAGAAGACAAAACACCCCCACAGTGCCCCTCGAAAGAGATGGTTGTGCAGATTTTGTATTTCTAATATTTTTTGATCTTTTATAAGTATATCGACTTTTGATATATCTATATAATGCCTAAAAGATAATGGGTATACACTCATTTCTCTTTTTAGCATTAAACAGAAACATTTAAACAATAGAATTTATGATTAAAAAAAAATATAGTATACACCGATCTCGTAATCATACTTTCTATTATTTAAAAGAGATTTAATCTCTTCAAATATGTATAATAGAAACACGAAGCAGTATACACCACTTCATTCATCTATTATCCATATTCAAATTTCCTATTTATATAAACCTAAAAAGTAGAGATAACAGTATACACCGTTATCCTTCTTTTTATTTTTATATAGATAGGACGGATTAAATATCGAATATGTCGATTTACTTATAACATGAGAATTAGAGAAAATAAAAAATACGAATATAAATGTTGTGTGTGTCAAGCGATGTTTAATGTCGAGAAGTGTTTTGCAATAAAAATATTTTTGTTTAGTTAAGGTGTTGGTTATCGGGGTCGAAAAACACATCAGATACGCAATGAAAATTTAAAATTTTAAAAACATAATCCCCGTGTACCCGAATACAGGATCACATTGGTATGCTATAATAATCGAAATCCGTACATTACATGTAAAGAATAAGCATGACATAATAAAATTGATCTAATTAATTTTATCACGATCCTATCATACCTCTAACGCGGTACGAGTTTATCGAAATATCTTGGCGGGTCGAACACGCCACGAAACGATTCTCTGATTCTGATGAATTGAACCGCGAAATTACCCGGCCTCTAATGCTAGTCCACGCTGAGACGTTTGCGAAACCGAAATCCGATTTAATCGAATTAAATCGGATTGGGCCTTGATCAATTCGGCCCGTGAAAAACTTAAGCTCGTGAAGAAGATGATCTTCTTCTTCTTCCTCAAGTCGTTGCAGCCGACGCTACCAATCAACATCCGATCCTTACCGGCAACTCACGTCCTTGCAATCTCCGATCACCAACCAGTCGCCGTCTCCGTCATCTTCTCAACTCGCCGGCGTCGTTCGCTACCGTCGGAACTGCTCATGCACGGTGCAGCAGTGTTGGGTTATCGGGGTCGAAAAACACATCAGATGCGCAGCGAAAATTTAAAATTTTAAAATACAATCCCCGTGTATCCGAATACAGGATCACATTGGTATGCTATAATAATCGAAATATTTACATCACATGTAAACCAAGCATGATAATTAAAATTAATCTAATTAATTTTAACGCGATCCTATCATGCTTCTAATCGCTGTACGAGTTTTAGCGATATACCTTGGCGAGTCGTACACGCTGCGCAATGATCCTCGGATTCTGATGAATTGAGCCGCGAAAATATCCGGCCTCTAATGCTAGTCCACGCTGAGACACTCGCGAAACCGAAATCCGATTTAATCGTATTAAATCGGAATTGGGCCTTAAGATCCAATCAAGACTCGGCCCGTAATGAACAGTGCCGTCTTCTTCCTTCGCCCGCGCTTGCACCGCCGATCCTCCATCGACTTCTCAACTCGCTGATCCTCGCCGGCCGGTCCCTGATCACTGTCCAGTCGTCGTCTCCGTCGTCTTCTCTACTTGCTGAGTCGCACACAGCCACGAACGGAGGTCGTCGCCGTCGGTTCTGTGCAACTTTTGCATGCTGGACTCGACGTCGTCACCACCGCCGGTGCTCGACGTCTTCACCAATGGCTGGCTGAGAAGAGGACGACAAGACCAGGTGGCGCCGTTTGGAGGAAGGAAGCTTGTATAGTCGGCCGGAAAAACTCGAAGCTTTTAAGCTTCTACCGAAGCGGTTGTCGGCAATGCTTTCGCCGGCGACGTAGGTCGGAGAGGGAGGTGGCTGACCGGACGTAGGAGATCGCCGTTCACCGTGCTAGCGGTCTAGGGTTTCCTCTCGTCCGCGTCGGCGCCGTTTCCTTCACCGAAAAACTACGAAGAAGAAGGAATTGTGCAAGCATATATATACTTTCATATATTACACAATAAATCCACTTATTTGCTGTTTTGCAAAAAAGGCCCTCAAGCATTTTGCAAAATCTTCGGTCCAACACTTTGGACATTGGCAAAAGTAGCTCCTCTTGCACAAATTTTCGGTTTTTCGCGATCGCATCTCATTTGCGTGTGACAATTAGGTTCAGTACCACGCCGGTAGTGAATAAATAGTTAATTCAACTAATTAACAAATAATTAATTCAACCAATTAATTATATTTATTCACAGATAATGGTTAACGTCTAGCAACGTGCCATGACCACCCGTGTGGTATGAATATCAATATCCATCACTTGAAACCATTATGCGAATAGTTCCCATGCCCTATAATCCTTTTGTTCCTTTATAACATCCCAAATGAGCTTAGAGTATGGATATCTGTCAAACTCTAATATAGCTCAATCATATGTATGTTTCTTAATAGATTTGCTCGTTCTTGTGGAACATTAAGAACATTTCTTAATTCCCATCGTACCTCGGCCAAGGATTTTCTGAGCTAGTTCTATTCAAATACACATAGGATGTTCTCCTCCTTTATAGGAGGTGACAGATTCTCTATTGGTTATCATCTATTTTCATGTGATATTACTTATACCCAGATGGCTTCCTTGTACAGCTGAGCTATACTTGGAAATACACTAAAGCATAAAACTTCATACACATTAAAATTACTATGATAAATCTCAGTCTGAGGATCAAAGTCATAATATCACATTGAAGGAATTACCATGGACAAGGAACTCCATTGCGTATTCCTTCGAGTAAGTCAGTCAGTGAAACTCTTCATCCAATGAGAACCTACACACTTGTTCAGTTCAACTACACGCGTAGTAATGAGATCACTACTTCTCATCGTATAGCAAGCAAACTGTGTATTAGTCTTTCCGGTGACATTGAGCCCCTACTCAATGCACCTATGACTAAGAACATTCTGGACTCAAGTTTATAAGACATTAGTTCTCATTATCATGATCAACTATCATGATCCTGATTCTATTGCCTTAGTCCATGGGGTTTATCACATACATTCATAAAACATATAAACATGACGATGCGATAAATAAACAAATAACCATAATCAAGTAAACTAAAAGAGTTTATTACAAAAAATATGTTTGCCAAAATATCTAATATTATTGGCTTTTAGGGCATTTATCCGATCAAACAGTTGCACACGACGGCCGAACGTTGGAGAATCACCGGAGCGGGAAGTCGCCCCGTCAACTTGTTGAGATATGGAGCGCGATGGTTTGTCGGAGTCGAAGGCGTTGTGCAGTCGGCCGGAGCTTCACCGAACGCCGCAATCTCGGCTCTGAAGCTCGCCGGTTAACTCGTTTCCGTCGTCGCATGTCGGAGGAGGTTGTGGTGGCGGTGAAAGAGAACGCTTGAGCACGGAGAGAGAGACCGAACATCGTGCTAGCGGCGGTAGGGTTTGCTCTTCGTCCGTCACGGCGGCGTCGTCTCCTTCGATTTATTCGGCTGCAAAAACCATATACATTTATATATAGTTTTCTCGTATTGCATAATAAATCAACTTCTTTGCTATTTTGCAAAATCATCCCTATGAATTTTGCAAACTCTTAGTCCAACATATTAGACATTGGCAAATGCAGCCTCTCAAGATCAAATTTTCGGTTTTTCGCGATCGCATCTCATTTGCGTGTGACCCATTAGGTTCAGTACCACTCCGACAATAAATAAATAATTAATTCAACTAATTAATAAATAATTTATTCGACTAATTAATTATATTTATTCACAGATCGTGGTTAACGTCTAGCAACATGCCATGACCACCCGTGTGGTATGAATATTAATATTCATCACTTGAAACCTTTATGTGAATAGTTTCCATGCCCTATAATCATTCGGTTCCTTTCTAACATCTCGAATGAGTTTAGAGTATGGATATCTGTCAAACTAATATTGTTCAATTATATGTATCTGTCTTAATAGACTTGCTCGTCTGTGACATAAGAACATTTCTTAATTCACATCATACCTCGGCCAAAGATTTTCTGAGCTAGTTTTATTCAAAAACACATAGGATGTTCTCCTCCTTATAGGAGGTGACAGATTCTCTATTGGTTATTATTTATCTTCATGTGCTACTATCTATACCCAGATGGTCCTACAGCTGAGCTATACTTGAAAACACACTAAAGCATAAATCGTATATACATAAGATACTATGAGAACCTCAAGTCTAAGGATCAAGGCGTAACTATCACATTGAAGAATTACCATTAACAGACTCCATTGGTATTCTTCGAGTAAGTCAGTTCAGTGAACTCATTCATTCAATGAGCACCTACACACTTGCTTCAGTGTCGACTATCCACGTAGTAATGAGATTACTACTCTTATTGTATGAGCAAGCAAGATGTATATTAGTCTTTCTGTTGACATTGAGCCCCTACTCAATGCACCTATGACTAAGAACATTCTGGACTCAGGTTTATAAAACATTAGGTCTCATTATCATGATAGTTGATCATGATCCTAATCATGATATAAACTTGACGATGTGATAAATAAATAAAAAACCATAATCAAGTAAACTAGAAGAATTTATTATAAAAATGTGTTCGCCAAAATATCTAATATTATTGACTTTTAGGGCATTTTCTTTTCAATCTCCCACTTACACTTAAAGTCAATCGCTCGTCATACCAAGAGCATACGCCACATTTGGCTGGTACACAGCATTGCATACATAATCGACCAAATTGGGGATATATATGGGATATTTTTTATGTGATCTCTCTCTTCTGGCGTTTTAGGTGCCATGCCTTTAGAAAACAGAATTCCATGATTATACGGCAAAAACCCTTTCCTGCTATTTTCCATGCTAAACCGCTTTAGTACTTTATCGATATAATTCGATTGAGATAATCCTATTATCCTCTTAGATCTATCTCTATAGATCTTAATGCCTATGACGTAGGAAGCTTCTTCCAAATCTTTCAAGGAGAACTACTGCGATAACCCAACTTTTATTGATTGCATCATTGGAACATCATTTCCAATAAGTAGTATGTCATCTACATACAATACCAAGAAAGTAATAGTACTCTCGCTAACTTTCTTGTATACATATGGTTCAACCTCATTTTGGATAAAGTCAAATGATTTGACTATCTCATTAAACCGGATGTTCCAACTTCGAGAAGTTTGCTTAAGTCCATAAATGGACCTCTTCGGCTTGCATACCTTGCTTTCGCTCCCACTAGAGATAAAGCCCTCAGGTTGTGTCATGTATACATCATCTTCGAGGTTTCCATTCATGAATGCTATCTTTACGTCTATTTGTCGTATATCATAGTCATGGTATGCAGCTATCGCAAGTAATATCCGAATGGATTTAAGCATTGCTACTGGTGAGAAGGTCTCGTCATAATTGTCGACACCCCATTTTGTCTGGGCTGTTGATCGCAACCGGTTCAGAACACACGAATTAGGCCCGTGTCACATAATCAAAATTAAGCATGCATGGTTGGCCCATTTTTGACCCGATAATCTCAAAATGTCCATTTAAAATCAAATTAAAAGTAATCCACACATTTTAAATTTAATTTTGATCATTTTGAGATTATTTGGACGGAAAATATCACTCAAAACTTTAAAAGGGCCGCATACGAGCAACATATAATCCCGAAATTCAATTTTTGTACATGTAGGGGCTATAATTGCTATTATCATTTGTGATAGACTTTAAAATGTAAATTGTATGTGATATTTCTGGCAAAATTCAAAAACATGTAGATGTTAATTGAAATTCATGCAAGTTGAGGTTTAAGATCCACTTTTTGTGGATCTCAAAATTTCAAAACTTTCTATAATAGGGGGTGATCTTAGCCATTTGAAAGGAGAAGAGGAAGGATCGTGAAAAGCCTGTGTGAGGATTTTGGAAGAGGAAAGAGAGAGAAGATCAGTAGAGAGAGAAGTGAGACAGAGAAACGGAGAGGAGAGCAGAGAAGAGATACGAAAGAGAAGAGACGAAGTGAGAGAAGAGAGAGAGAGAGAGAGGAAGGGGGGCCAGAGAGAGAGAGAGAGTCCGGTAAGGAGAGAGAGAGAGAGAAGATTCCACGGCGAATACGTCCGTCCCACATTCTCCGCCGGCTCAAGCGTCCACAACGACATGCTCCAGACTCCTAGTGTAAACGGACAACGCCGACGGTCGGTAATCGCCAACCGTCGCCGCGCCAAGCCGCCGACGCATCCTAAAACCTCCAAAATCCCAACAACTGAATCCATGTCCAAACATCAAGATAAGTATCTTAAAGTCTTCTCCTCATGTCTTAGAGCACGGGACACCGCCTCGGCTTCGCCGCCGGCGAGTCACGGCGTCGGAAATAAAAATCAAAATAATTCACCTGAAATTACACCCACGAATATCTCTCTGCACACACGTAGAAATCAAATTTAGACATCACCACTAAATTCAGGACACTTGATAACTTTAAGAACGACACTCGCGACGACGAATGATCACCGCCGTCGAAATCGACGAAAATTTGCACTCTCGAAAACTCATTAAACGAAGCTTCTAATCCAATTTTTGACGTCTCCAATGAGTCGGGGACGTCCGAAAACCCCTGGGGTGAGCTCCGGGAGGTCTTCGGCGGCGGACAGGCGGCGGCCGGACGACACCGTCGCCGGGGTCGTTAAAAATAAAAGAACAGAAAAAAAACCAGTTTCGCGGGTTAAAGACGACCAAACGCGTCGCATTTACACCCGAAACCAGCTATCCATAACCCAAACCTGCAGCTTAAACACGCGTCGCGCGTTAATAAAAACAGTGACCGGCTGAGTCGGTCACTAGCCCAATTGGGCGCGCGCGGGGCTTAGCCCCGCGCGTCTGGCTCGGTCGTTTCGGTTTGGGCCGGACCAACTTGGTCCGGTCTAGCCCGTTTAAGGCCCAAATTCATTTAAATTCGTTTTAAATCAATTTTAAATCAATTTGATGGATTATAGATGTATACTTGTAATCCAAATGCATATTTGGAGGTGTACACTTCCAATTATGTATATTTTAAGCTTAACGCAACGTTTTAAACCCAAATCTCACAAAAAAAAAATTAAATTATTTTTTTAATAAAATGAGTTATAGGTGTACACTTTTAACTCAATTTATTATTAGAAAATAGAGTTGTACACTTCTATTTTCTAATAATTTTCATGAAAAATTGACATTCTTGGGCGATGAAGAGGAAACGGAAACGCGCTGAGCCCAACACTAATAAAATAATATGTTTACCATATTAACATGCACTCCTCCGATGCTGAGCACACACAACACACGAATTGTACATTTATTTATTCATTTATTAAATAATGTCTATAAATATATCGTTATTTGAGATTAGTCTCACTCGGTCATATAAATAAAAGATTTGAACAGCGGTGTATACCGCTGTTTTTATTTTTCTTATTTTATATGTACGAGGAATTCGCCTACGAATAGTAGCAATAAAGAAGTGGTGTATACTACTTTTCACATCTATTATACGTACTGGAGGAAGACAAATCCCATTTAAATAAAGAAAAGTTACGAACAAAAGATCGGTGTATGCTGGTCCAATATCAAATTCTATTATTAAAATGTATTTATCAAAATACTAAAATAGGGAAATGGTGTACCACTATTCTCTTTACGTATTGGCTAATAAAAACGAATATCAGTATACATAACAAAAACCTCGTGCAAAAATAATTCAAAATTAATGTTCATCACTTATAGATTACCTCTTTAGGGCGCTGTTAGGGTGTTCCGTCTTCCGCCACACGTAAAAACGACGAACGAAGCCCTAGGATCTCAATGTGCCTTATCCCGGTTCCTAGACTTCCATTAAAATATCTAGTGGCGACTCCAACCGTTTACCCTCTCTGAGGAAGGTCGTCAACAATGGCGACTCCGCTGGGGAACCGTCAGGCTCGTTATTATAAGTGATTAAATAATTCTGAATTTATATTTGAAAAAAAAATAAAAAAAAATAAAATTAACAATAGTATTTTTATCTTTTTTGTACATATTTTTGCTTACGCAACCTGCATTGCATATGTTGACCTAGGGTAAATACCCATCATGTTACTGGGACAATCGAAGCATGCGTACAATGTGCGTAGGTAATCCGTAATGCCCGTCTCTTTACCTCAGCCAAAATGTTATCTGGGAAGTACCCCGAGCCGATATACTATGTGCATTGGTTGTTGGGAGGAACCCCAACAATGACAGGCTGTTAGAAACCACTGGGATAATCGGAGCACGTGTGCAATGTACACGGGTAGTCCGTAAGCCCAGCCAACATAGATACTTATAAAACTCCTACAGGCATTTGTGCGTACTGATGATTATAGTATAAATTTGTATTGCATATCGTGATTCAGGGTATATGTCCATCCTATTTACCGGGACAATCGGAGCATGCGTACAATGTGCGTAGATAGTCCGTAATGCCTGGCCCTTTACCACAGCTAAGGAAAAATCGTATTCTCTCCAAGAAACTTTCTTGAATTCATTTTCCTAAAACAAAAAAAAAAAAAAAAAAAAAAAAAAAAAACAAAAAAAAAACAAAAAAACAAAAAACAAACATAATTTTTTCTTTTTCAAAAATATTTTCAAATTCCTTTTCTTTTGAAAAAAAAAATAAAAAAAAGTTTTTCAATTCTTTTTCGAAAGTTTCAAAATAAAGATCTTTTCTTAATTCCTTCTCTTACAAAAAAAAAGTTAAAAAATTTAGAATTTCACGACAAACATTTTTTTGAAATTTCTGAAATTCTGCATAAAATTTGCATATCACTGATACATAATTTCTCTACACAAGGACGATCAAAACGACTATCACGAAAAAAGCCTGTATCTGCTTCGATCCAGACGCCGCACATCTGCATCCATGGCCGACAATGAACTGAACCAATAGCTAAAAAAAGAGAATGAAGAACTTCGTAAGCAACTCGATGATATGAATAAGCAACTCGAACGGTTGACTTTCAACTATTGCCGTACTTGTCGAACAAAGGAGACTACCAAATTAAACAAGTCAACAAATCGGAGCATCCTAATTTTCTTTTGCACAAGGAACAACAAACCAGCACAGCAAGTTCCCATTATGATCCCTAGCATTACCACAGCAACCGAAGCCAAAACCCATACTGTTCCTGCCGCAAATGTTCCACGACTGTTCGAACTGTGCAACCGCCGACATCCCGACTACACAACTTCCGGTTAATCTCGATTTGCAACATATTCATTTTCCAATTGAGAACCAAACATATAGAAGACAAGGTTGAAAACCATTCTGAATCGATTTGAATAATTGGAAGGAGTCGAGAACAGATGATCCCACCCAGTTCTGCTTGTACAGACTTAGAGATCCCAAAAAGACTTCAAGTTCCTGATTTGAAAAGTATGATGGAACGGATGGCCCGCAAGTCCACATATCAATGTACTGCAGCAACATAGGGGCCTATCTCAAGAAATGAGAAAATGCTGATCTTACTATTTTAACAAAAAAGTCTAAAGGGACCGGCGATCGATGGTACTTAAACTTAAACAAGAACGAAATTAAAAAAGCTGAAAAATCTGGCAGGTGATTCCTTAAGCTACTATCAGCATAAACAAGGATTTAGCTCCCGATAAATCCATACTCAGAGTTTTGACTCCGAATAAGAATGAAAAATTCCGAGGCTTTTTCACAAAAGATGAAGAAATCTAGCTCTTAGATGTTCTTCCTATGACTGAAAAGGAAGGCTAGATCGACGAGTTATGATATCTGAAAATTGCTTGATATAAGTCAAAAACTGTATGCGCTCTTGCTCTCAAGTTTCACTCAATTAGTGCACCGTTAGGGCTAAGGATTGAAATGGCGCATGACGTGTGTTTAAAACTCAAGGATGATACAAAATTCAAAGGATGAAAGATAAAAAGTAAACAACGATTGGTGGACTGACAACTTCAAACCAATCTTTATACCGAGTCCCGGTTAATATCCATCACATGCACATATCAAAGCAGTACCTCCAAATTATCAGTTCAACACAAATCGCCAACATCAACAATATTTCCAACCTGCGCATCGGCGTCAATGAAACATTATCACATTCAAACCTCAACAACAACAAGCGCCCAGTGCAAACAAGCAATATCAACAACCGCAACAAAAACTCGTCAAATCATGCGCCTCGTGAACCCTTGCCAATTTCTCAAGCGAAAATCTTTCAAAACATTCGGCCAAGGAAGGCTCATGCTGACAACCCAGCTCGACAATTCACACCTCCTTTCCCTTAAGTGGGTATGATATAAATGCTTACTGTGAGTTCACAAGCAATGCTTCAAGGCCACTCTGACCAATAATTATTATGTACGTTAAACAAGATATACGAACTATTAGAATTGGGAAGGATAAAGCTAAAGCCTGAAGAAACACCGCTAGCACCCACTCCGAATAATAATACTTCTACTACCACAGCTAACGGAGGAATTAATGAGATTGATAGAACTATATTCCAAGATGAATGATTCTCGAGAAATGAGGACGTCTTCGTTTACCCCTCGTATATGATTGCTTCTTTGGTAATTTCATTTGTCGTCTTAAGATTTGCTTTTAGTTTTTACTTATCAATGCATAGTTCATATTTTTCATTAAGTCAAGTTTTGCACTTACTTTTCAATAGATAACTCTGATTGGAAGAAAGTTTTTATAAATGCAATTTTGATTGTATTCTCTTGATAGCAAGATGAACTCCAATTTCTCTATGAAATTTTCCTTGCCATAATATTTTTCGTGAATTCTTGTGAATCCTGCAAAGCGTGAATCAAAAGATGTATACTCTTTTTTAAATTAATAAAAGGAAAAATTGCATTCTCAAAAAAAAAAAAAAAAAAAAAAAAAAAAAAAAAAAACAAAAAAAAAAAACAAAAGAAAGGAAAGAAAAAAAAAAAGAAAATTTTTTTTGCACACATTAGAAATAAATTTCTGTTATACGTGCATAAATCACAGAAGAAGAAAAGAAAAGAAAAGAACTTTTGTCAAGTTAGAGATCTCTTCGCAAATCCGTTCAAAACATTTTTGAAAAATATGCAATTTGAAGTCATAACTGAAGGCATGCAGACTACAATCAAAAGAAATGTGCACTTTGACGTCAGAGCTGAAGGCATGACAAACTACAATCGAAAAGGCATCTGGAAATTGAACACATTAAAGGCTCTAAGTACCAATGTTCGTTCAGCTTCAAGGAAAATATAAGCATACGAATAGATACTTATGGTGCTTCTGTCCCGAACAAGGACAAGGCATTAAGAGTCGTGTTCATTCAAAAAAGAAAAATGACAAAATGTCTACCTGTCATCTCAAAAAAAAAAAAAAAAAAAAAAAAAAAAAGAAAGAAAAGAGGAAAAGAGGAAAAGGGATGCACAATAAAATTTTGGTCCTACATGGCATAGAAAAATTTGTTTTGGAGTAGCAAAGAAAAAGTATGTTTCGAAAAAATTACAGAGATGTCATAACATGAAAGAAAGTAAACACCAAATCTATTTCGAAGACTTGTGTTCACTAGCAAGTAAGGAGGGATGATTACACTCAGTCATTTCAGTATGATATTCATTTACTACACTAACTGTAAAACATAGTGAAGACTCGGGGAATCACAAGAAAATTCGGTGCCCATCAAGACCAACAAATTCAAGCGTACATGTGAACTGGAATACCCTAGAAGAAAAAAAAAAGGGCCCGCTTGGTTGAAAATCCGAAAGGACGACCTAGGCAAAATCAGCTAGCATGAAAAAGACGAATGCAAAATTTGTTTCGATTTATTTAATTTAAAATCAGAATACATATGAAAGTTTATACTCTGCAAGATTCACACGAATTCATCTTCTCATCTCTAGACACCACAAAAAAAATAAGAATAAAAATTTCTTGACACCACTTTCCAAAATAAGCCATATTATCTCCAAACTCCACTTTTCGTGTCGCGTCCCGCTCGCCGCCCCGGGCCCCGGCCCCAAGCCCCGGCCCTACCACGGAGCCGGGTCCTTTTCCCTTCCGGAAAAGGGGAATTCCCTTGGTTGGTGCTTAGCTAAGGCCTCCTCTAGTATATCAACACCACTTCCTATCTAGGCTAAGTGGTATGGGATAAATTTCGAATAATCCCACGCACGGCCCAATTGTGGCCCAACTCGTGCCCAAACCATATCTTTCGGTCGACCGATCAATTTTTCGGTCGACCGAAACTTGCGCAGACCGCGCGGTTTCGTGCATTCGCGCCAGCGATCGCACCGAAACCCGGGGCATTACATTTCGAAATGAGCCAATAACCCAAAACCTCAATTTTCAGACTTTCCAGCTGGAGTAATCTTGTTATTCGGAAGTTCTTTCAAAATCTGCATACTTTTAATTTAGAGGTTCAGATTGAGGACTTCTCCTCAAAATGAAAAGAAGCATGCTACAACTTGCATTTCATGAAAAATAGAAAACTCATACAATGATAAGCTACGAGCTGAACTCAATTCCCATGCGACTTACTGAAAATGGAAAGCAAGGAATATGAAGACAAGAAGATTTTGTAGTCGACAAAAGATGAGAAAATGGTCAACAATGGAGCAAGCTGCAAACATGGGCATATTTCTCCATTGAAGAATTCGAGCCAAACGTCCATGTACTTAAAATGGGGCAAAGTACGAAAAATTTTGTAACGCATCAACGAAAGCAAAGCAAAACAACGAATATTCCACCAGCTACACTGGGGCAAAAGTTTTCTTTCGAAAAATTTTAACCTAGAACAAATACACATCAACAGCTGACAAGGTTACAACTGGGGCAATTTTGCTTACGAAGTTTACAAAAAAGTTGATTTCCAACACCAGAATGCATATCGACAAATGAGGAACTGGAGCATTTTTTTTGAAAGACATCAATCAGCAAAGAAAAAAAAGGAAGGAAAGGGATGCCGGGGCAATGACTTTTTGAATAGTCGAATTGACCGAACATCTAAACACATCATACTTTTAGCAAAACAAATCTTCACAAAACTTTTTTTTTTGGCAACTCTTTTCAACATGAAATCTTTCAGCCACTGCATAATTTTCACAAAGCTTTTCTCAAAACTACTTTTTACATTATCAAGCGACAAAATAATTTTTTTTTCATTCTAGAACATCAGAAACTTGACATTTTGAACCGACTGTGTTCAATGATTATAATTTTTAACATTTTAAATTTTGAACCGACCGTGTTCCAACGCGAGACGACCGATCTCATTTTAACCTTTTCCCTTAAACCGACTGAGTTTTCACGAGACGATTGATTTCAATTTTAAATTTCACTTAGAAAATTTTATTTTGAACCGACTGTGTTTCATTCGCAAGACGACCGAAGTCTCATTTTAAAGAATTTGCTTTTGAACAATTGGATTCCATCAAGAGGTCGACTGTTCTTATTGTTCAAATCGTACCTTGAACCGACTGAGCTTCCATAGAAAGCCGACTGTGCTCATTTCAAATTCCACCTTGAACCGACTAAGTTCCATCGCAAGCCGATTGTGATCATATTCAAATTCTATCATGAAACGACTGCAAGCCGACTGTGCTCATTTTCAAATTCTACCTTGAACCGACTGAGTTCCATCAGAAGCCGACTGTGCTCATTTTTTAAAATTTTTCTCTTGAACAGACTGAGTTCCATTGCAAGCCGACTGTGCTCATATTCAAATTCTACCATGAAACGACTGCGTTCTATCAAAAGCCGACTGTGCATATTTTCAAATTCTATCTTGAATCGACTGAGTTCCATTAGAAGCCGACTATGCTCATTTTTTTTAAATTTTTCTCTTGAACCGACTGAGTTCCATCGCAAGCCGACTGTGCTCATATTCAAATTCTACCATGAATCGACTGAGTTCCATTAAAAGACGACAGTGCTCATTTTCAAATTCTATCTGGAACCGACTGAGTTCCATCAGAAGCCGACTGTGCTCATTTTTTAAAATTATCTTTTGAACCGACTGAGTTCCATCGAAAGCCGACTGTGCTCCTTTTCAAATTTTATCCTGAACCGACTGAGTTCCATTAAAAGACGACTGATCTCATTTCTCACTTTACTTCGAGCCGATTGTGCTCCATCACGAGACCACTGATCTCATTCTCAGTTTTTAACTGCGAGCCGTATGTGCTCCATATGAACGACTTCTTATTTAATGACTTTTTCATGACCGACCGTGCTCTTTCATGAGACGACTGTTCTTATTTCTGACTTTCTCATGAGCCGACTGTGCTCTATCATGAGACGACTGTTCTCATTTCTGACTTTCTCACTTTACATTGAGCCGACTGTGCTCCATTTCACTTCGAGACGATTGATCTTGTTTCACCTTGAGCCGACTGTGCTCCCTTTTAAAAACCTTTGATATCATGATCACAATCTCACTTTTTACCTTTGAGTCGACTGTGAGGTTCGTGGTTGGATTTGTTTTGTTTTTATACTGCGAGATTTGTTGAGTTTGTGATTTGTGTTATCCCGTGCATGCGTGTTCCGGGAAATCAAGTGCAGCTGCCGCGGGTGTGTCATGTGGTTGGTGACCCAGTAGAGCACGTAGGGAGTGGCTTGGTTGTGTGCGTGTCGGGGTTGGGTGTTTGTTTTGACCGGATTTGTGCTTTGTAGAGCACTTTTGGTTGACCGATTCCGTTTCGGGAGTCCACCATGTTACACGTATCGATCCGAAAGTTGCGTCAGCCCGTGGATAAGTTTCGGTCTTGAGTTTATTGTTTTACCCCCTTCACATTTCTCACCATCTCCGACCTGGAGCTCCTTGGACGACCTAAGGTGAGTCCCTATCACCATCTCCCTGGTTTTCTTGGGCATTGATCATCCTAATCTTCCCTCGCTCACTCTCTTGCTCTTCTTGACCTAGCTTTTCTCCCGGTGTTACGAGTTTGTGTGAGGTTGCGTTCTTGGCGAGTTTTTCTGCCGAGCCCTCGAGGTGAGTGCGTTTGCAACCTCTTGCTTGTATGTGAATTGTGGTGTTTGGTGTAATGCTATGTGATGAATTTTATGTATACAGCCATGAATTATATGATATTACAAACTTGTGTGGAAAGCTAAGATTTTGTGATATGTGGTTTATGAGCATGTTGTGATGCTAGCAATGGATGGTAATGTGTGGATTATCAACTTGCCTAAGTGGTGATTCGGTACTTATGATCATGTTATTGTAATTATGTGTTTTAGCGACATCGGACACCTTCTTATACTTAGGACGAAAGATTGTTGGATATTGTGCACACGGTTTGGATATGTTTAGTGCGGAAAATTTTGGAATTGCGTGGAAACCGTTGTATGTCTATCACTAGTACTTATGCGATTGGTGTGCCCAATGTGAGTATTGTTATGATTAGAGATATTGACAACGTGAGCGCTAATGAGACTTATTAAAGTAAAAAATTTGTGGTGGGACTCTTTCGTTGGACTGCATCGCCCAGGTTCGCTCTCCCGTGTTACTCGTAGCTGGATAATCGCCTTGGGGATCAAAAATGGGACGATGTGGGCACCGGAGTCCCAGATTAGTTGTCTCGAGAAGAGACCGGTGGGCGTAGTTAAGGCCAGCCCGAGGCCAGGGTGGTGGCTACGAGACCAGGCGAGGCTTGAATCGAAAATTTTCGGAAAGGCCGTATAATCAAGTAAACTCCCTTTAAGGCAAGGGAATCAGCCCCCGCTTGTAGGGTACGTGGGGGACTGCGCATGTGCACCGGTGTCGGGAAGAGTTGACGCAGATCCTCTGGATGCGGTGCGGGTGGGACCAAAGTGGTGTTGTTGCATTGCAAATGAGAAGGACAAGGATGATTAGTCAGCAAACAATCTAAATAAGAAAGTAAAATAAATTGGTTTAGTGGAAATGGGATTGGCGATATTTACATGTATGAATCGTTATCGCGGCTTATAGGCAATTCTTTATTTATATTTGTTTGGCTTGTGTTGGTGTTTTGGATGTGTTTTGGTGAAGGTGCCGCGTCGCGATTCGTTATTTCGCCTCCGCTCACTGAGGTCATTATGATCACCCGTTCGCTTCCTTTTCTTTTTTTCCCAGATCCTTTAGATCGTGGGAAGGAAAGCCCGGCAAGAGGGTGCTAAATTCCTAAAGCTAGCTCGGAAAAGATTTGGGGATTGGACGCCTTGTCGGAAATCGATACCTGCATGTGTATTTTGGTCATTTGTAAGTGAATATATGGTGTTTGAATGATTTAGAAAAATGTAAGAAGAAAATGGGGTGTTGAGTATTTTGGTTGCTGCAAATCTGTTTATGCAGAACTCAAGTATCGGTCGACGAATATTGGATCGGTCAACCGAACTGTAGCTGTTCTGTTTTCTCGTTTTCTGGTCGATTTTCGGTCGACCGATAAATCACTCCGGTCGACCGAAAGTAGCTCTGGAATTCATCTTCAAATTTTTCGTATTTGGCTTCCGAATTTGATTTCGATGCTTTGAGGGGTTCTTATAATTACTAACTAGAGGTTTGACAAATCCCAAAACTTTTGGAAAAATCAAGGTCGAGCGGTATTTCGAAAAATAGTTTTAAAGTGTAATTTTACGTATAAAGTTTTTAAGAGCGTATTTGGGCCTTAGATTGAGCTTAGGACCTCTTGTGTATCTGAAGGAGATTGATCAACGCAATTAAGTATCCTATGCAAACTGAGCTCGGTTTGTATACCACCGAACCGCTCCCCGCGGGTTCTCGTCTCGGACTGAATGTCAGGTTGCGGCCTCTTTCTTATATTGAATTTGGAGATTGGAAATAAGAACTCGCTTGGTTGTTTAAGCTTCCGCAAAACTATTTATTTAGAATTTTATTCCTTTGTGAAAAATTATTTCTCTCCGTCGCGGCCCTCGGCTCGCGGGTCGTGACACGACTGTGCTCTTAGGACAATTCCATCATTGGGTCCACTTATCCCAAGACCATCAAAACTACACAGAGAACGTCTCATACCAAAATAAAAAAAAAAACAACAAAAAAATAAAAAATAAAAAGTTCTCTCTCCCTCCGGACAAAATGTGGTATCTTTTTATCTTTGTCCAATCCTTCTCTGAAGAATTAAACAAAGAGGGCACACTGTCGACACCCCATTTCTTGTCCAGACCTGTTGATCGCAACCGGTTCAGAAGAACGAATTAGGCCTGCACTGCACATAATTCAAAATTAAGCATATTCATGGTTGGAGGCCCATTTTCGACCCGATAATCTCAAAATGTTCATTTAAAATCAAATTAAAGTAATCCACACATTTTAAATTTAATTTTGATCATTTTGAGATTATTGGAACGGGAAAATTTCACGTGCGAAAACTTTAAAAGGGCCGCATACGAGCAACACAAAATCCGAATTCATTTGTGTACATGTAGGGGCTATAAATTGCTATTATCATTTGTGATGGACTTAAAAATTAAACTTGTAATGGATATTTTCTGGCAAATTTCAAAAAAACATGTAGATGTGATAAGATGCAAATTCATGAGCAATATGAAGTTTTATAAGATCCCACTTTTGTGGATCTCAAAATTTCAAAAACTTTCTATAAATAGGGGGTGGATCTAGCATTTAGAAAGGGAGGAAGGAGGAGAGGGACCGGTGAAAGAGTCTTGGGATGATTTTGGGAAGAGAAAGAGAGAGAGAGATCAGTAGAGAGAGAGAGTGAGACAGAGAAACGGAGAGAGAGAGAGAGAGAGAGAGAAGAGGCATAGAGAAAGGAGAGCATAGGAGGCGACGTAGTTTCTCGTGGTCAGAGCATCTCCGGTAGAAAGAGAGAAGAAAGTCACCTGGCGGAATGTCTATGATTACAGTCCGCAGCCACATCTCTGCCATGTCAAGCGTGCATCAACCGACATCTCCAGACTCCTGTGATATAAGCACGCCAGCGCCCAGTCGGGGCTGATGCGTCGGAATCGCTGTCCGCCGCGCCCAAGATCGGACCGACGCATACCTAAAACCTCTAAAATCCCAACAGCTCAATTCACGTTCCCAAACATCAAGGTAAGTATCTCAAAGTCTTCTCCTCAAGTCTTAGAGCAAGTGTATGCATCATCCATGGGACTTTGCCGTGATTCATTTGCATATTCAACAATCAGATAAAGCTGGATATAGTACATGGAAAAATTATTTATAGTAATCATATCATCTTCGGCGTCAATAAGTACTAGCATATATATAATATCTCCATTGGGTGCTATATATGGATACCTGAATAACACCTTTAGCTCATAATGAGATGTGTTAATATGAAACTTTTTACAGAGCTTTGCAATTAGAGTCGAATAAGAACAATTTGTTGGTAATCCTACAGCACCGCTAGGCTGGCGATCATAGTACACACCTTCATCACCTTTTGTAATGTTGCCATTTAAAAAGCAAGTAGCCTGGTGCTGCGACATCTACATTTTGTTCAAAAAGTCCATGTTAATGCTTTGTGGAATATATGACACTACAATAATTTTAACATATTTAACCACTAATATACGATTTAATACGTACAATTATATTACTGAATACATATACACCCACAACATTTTAATACCACAATATATATATATATATATATATATATATAATATATATATATACTACCAAATACAAAATGCACACCTACAAAAGAAATGCACGCATTATACGTAATAAATGTTTCACCAAATAAATTATAATTTCACACACAATCTTCATAAATAATATGTAGAAAACAAATATTTAACCACATTTACACAGATTCTATAAATTTCAAAAAATAAAAAAAGCTGATAAATATTACGTTTTTCACATATCTGGAGAATATGTGGTAGATCGGGCGTATACTAACTTAGGTCTGAGATTTTTAGAAAAAATTAAGTGATTTGGGGAAAATTTTTAGAGATTTTGAGGGAGGCGCGGGTGGAGAAGAGGAGGAGAAGATGAGGAAGAAGAAGGAAAATGATAGAGGAGGATGACCTTGGCCACAACTGTATTGTGATCTTTAACAGATGTCACCATTCAGAATGGTTTGTTTTACGAACAACAAGAAAAACAAATATTAAAATTAAAAAGAAAATTGCAATTATAAAAACATCCAGTTCAAGGGAAATTTATTCAATGAAATGAAATTAATTCATTACTCAACCAGAAATGAATAGGAAGCCAATGAAATTCGATTATTCGCTATTGTATTTAATTTAAGACCAACACATAAATTGATCTTGTCATTTACAGAATTGGCATTGAAAGCAATCCTTTTTTGCAACTATACATACAATGTACGATTATAAGTCATATATATATATATAATATATATATAATATATATATACCACACACACACACACACACACACACACACACATATATATAATATATATATATAATCTATATATATTATATAATATATAATATTGTGAAATTTAATATATTTTTTATTTTATAAAAATATTATTTTTATTAAATATTATACTTTATTCGTAATATATTATTAGAGTAAGAAGAAATATCACATGCCGTACGCAAAATTATTTGATGAGTGATGTTAAATGGTATAATTTTATTTTAAAAAATTAATATTACATAATATATAATATATAATATAATTACTTTTATACTAATTTTTATATTTATATTTAGATTATTTTTATAACTTATTATTTTAATTAAATATTTATTTGTAATATTAGACCTTTCATATTCTTTAAATAAATTACATGACTTTATAAATTTCTATCAATTAATATAAATGTCACATGGCTCTTGTAGAATAGGAGTTAATGCTACATGGCATACCAAAAATTATTCAAAATATCACAGGATATAACGGTTTTAATCACCTAGTTTTATATATATGTATGTATACAGATTAACACCAGCCTTACGTTTTCAAAGAAGTTGAGATCGAATAATAGTTTAACGAGTGAAAACTTATTCAATTTGTTCTAAAATTATATTTCAAAGAAAACTTGGATTATAATCTTGAACTCTAATTGCTTCTTGACCTAGTTTTTTTTTTTTTTCTCAAAACAATTACAAATCTTAAAACTAGAAAGCAACTAATCACAATTAATAATGGTCTAACTCGCCTAATCAGACATTATTAATCGTAATCACAAATCAATAAACATACAGAAATATAGATAATTGAGTTAAGGATTATAAAATATGAACCGGGTCTCACAATCAGTAAATTGAATATAATCCTTTCAAACCGAATTAAAGTAAATTATCTACTAATAATAATGATAAAATAAAAATAAAAACTAAGAAATTAGAGTTACATCCATTCTTCCCATGCTCCACGTGTTCTCATCTCCCCAAAACAGAAATGAATAATCATAGGAAGTAAATTTCCATCATTTCCAAAAATCTCAAGTTATCTTGAATTGGCTTGAGTTTTCCTGCTCTGACTTCTGCGCCACTTTTGGATGCATTACTTACAAAATTAGTTTTAGCAGGAATGTCTCGTCATAAAAATTTAATATAAATAATAATACCACTAATTTCGTATATATTTTATATAAATAATTATTATTTTTATTAAAATATTATATTTTATATAATAAGAATAAATATTATATGGCATAATAAAATAAATATTAAATAGTATATCTAAATTATTTGTGGTGTGGTGTATAACGGTGATGAAATCTAATTTTTTGTATATGTATATTATCAATTTAAAAATGAATAACTTTTAGAGATTTTGGTTTGGTCCGATTTGACTTTTAGCCGATACGAGTGGACTGGACCGGTTAGATTCGATCCTGCCCGTGAGTCGTGGTCCAGACTTTATTGAGATTTTGGTCTGGCCGGTTGGGGTCTGAATTGGATGTATAGCGTCGCATTTGCTGCCGTCTATGCCCACTATGCAATCGTTAAAATGTGTAGTCATCATCATTAAGCACCAAATATGATAGGAGATTCGTCGTTAACCTTATCTGCTAGGCGGATGAGACAAAGCAAACCATTGTTAATATCACCAGCTTCAGCATTAAGTTGAAGATCAGCTTGCCGTCTCGTTCAAGTCCACCGGCTGTTTGTCAATTCCTTAAAATTTTTATTTGTTTTATTTTATGTGCTTCTATCCTTGTTGTCATCTGTTGCTTCTCCTTCCGTATATATACTTCAAATATTTGAAGACGCGTTCAACGTCTTATGACAATAAGCGAGCAGCACAACAGCAAAACCCTGATGGATGCTCAAAAGTCTGTAGATAGCACGCTTCTCGTAATTATGATTGGTGCTTATTTGTCTGTCTAACTACGTGTCTGCTTATTCTCCAGCAACAGCGGCGAACTGGAGGCGTTTCGGAGCTTTGAGTTCTGCCAAGGGTTGGCATCCTCTCCTTCTGTAGCTGATTTGTTGTTCTCAGACGGCCAGTTGGTTCCACACTCATACCCCGCAAGCAAGGCCGGAAGCCAGAGAAATTCTCCAACTCGTTCTATTAAGAAGAAATGTCTCAACACTAATAATGGTAGTGAAGGGGTAAGAACGGCATCAAAAAGAGTAACTTTTGATGCCCAAAGCTTCGCTCATTCATCATCGCTAAGAGGCTCACGACGTTTGAAGATCATGGTGGGCAATAGGAGTGAAGAAGAACGGAAAGACGGGGTTCTTGGGGCGGGTTTTCTCTGGATGCAAAGTTTGCCATGCAGCAGAACCGTCAAGAAGAGCAGAAAATAAGGTGTGTGTAACATAGAGAATTCAGAGTGTGGAAGTAGTTGTTCTGTAATTCATTATAACTATATAGTTTAAGTTTAAAATGAGGGCAAAAGAAGAGCAATGAGGGAAGAAGCAATCTTGCTTTAAATTTACTTCATTCTAATCCGTGTTTAGGTCAGTTCTTATTTTGATAATATGTACCAAGTATCACTCAAGTGAAAATCACATATATTGTCCTATTTCTATTTTGCATATATTATAGGCAGGGGCGGATCTAGTGTAAAATCAGGTAGTCAATTGACTACCCTGCTTTTGTGGTGGGATATACTACGTATTGTATATCTATGCATGTAAATATAAGTTTGCACAATTAAACCTAAGTTAGTTTATATGTCGCAGTGGTTGGAGGTGCAATGCTGGGGCAGTAGGTTGTGAGTTCGACTCTCAGAGAATCAACATTTTTGTTATCTTGGCGGATTTGTATGCATATCAGCCTCTCTATTGACCTATTATTTTACCCGCTATCTTTGATACTCTAAAATATTTACTTAAAATAATTTTTTTAAAAAAATTTTAAATTAAAAGTTGTACAATTTGAAGAGATGTGCAACTTTTATGTTGATGTTTTTTAATAAAATACTTCTTATGAGGCTCCAAAATTTAGCAGGTTAATGGATTAATTTTAAAATTAACTAAAATTTTGTAGTCTCGAAATATCTATTTAAACGCATTTTTTTAAATAATACTAAATATAAAAATTATAGATTTTATCAAAATCTATAACTTTATGTTAACAATTTCTCAAAAAATATTTATACAATAGTCAAATGATCCTGTTATGAATACCGGAAGAGAAATTTTTTATAAGCACAAAGTGTAGCCAAGAAATCTAGAGGGTGATTTGTACGGGTAAGAAACAGTTAAGGGCTAATATATAATTATTTTCTTTTCTATTTTAGGGCATGCATAAGTTTGTGGCTGCTTCACTATATTGTATTTTGACCAAGATTTTAAATACCGTTTCGTGCCGAATTTCGGTAAATTCCAAACTCGACACGTGCCGACCGTGCCGATCGTGCCGTGCCGATAATAAAATAATTATTTTTTATTTTATTACATATGTTTATATTTTATATAAAAATAAAAAAATATGAATAATAAAATAAAAAATGACATAATTCTTTATCTTCCTCATCCTCCCCCACTTCTCCACTTTTCTAGTTTTTTTTTTTTGTTTCAAAAAAAAAAAAAACAATTTCCGGGCGGCACGGCACGGCACGAAACGGAGCCGTGCAGCCCGAAACGGAGCTCCGTGCCGACCGAAACGGTCGGCACGGGGCGGCACGGTGACACGGTTTGGAAAATGCCGCGCCGGCCGTGCGGTGCTGTGATCCTCTTCGAATCCGGCACGTTCCGGGCGGCACGCAGCGTGCCGCCCGGAATTTAAAACTTTGATTTTGACTACCCTGCTGTAAATTTTTAGATCCGCCACGGATTATAGGGCCATCGACTCAAACTAATCTGGAGGGTCAAAGGAACAGGAGTGAGTAAAAATAATATAAGACCTAAAAAAAAAAAAGTACCCTAGAGAGAAACAACCCAACTCAAACCGCTACCCTCTCGCCCAAGAAACATTGCGACCGGAAGCGAAATAAGCAACTTCGATGACGAGCTCACTGGAGGTGAATCAGAAATGCACTTTCCGGACCCGGAATACAAGACGAATTTGACCTCCCAGGAGTCAAATTTAACTAAATTTATTCTTCACATAACAGTTTAAAAGTTAAGCTAATAATAATATTTACTTGTTAGAGTCCCGATCATTCACAAACACGAGGCATCACCCGGCCGTTTAAATGGTGACTTAACATGACTGACTTCGTCCATAGTGGGAAGAAATCAGTTTACTAATTAGAAAGATGCATTTTAGGAATTTGAGTGGTGGAATCACTAATGTATATATAATTTAGAATCCAGGCCCAAAACGCAAGTCTTGTACTCCGACATCCCTAAAAGTCATAGAACAGGCGTTCTCCTTCCCGTAGAGAGGCACCTTCGCCGAACCACGTATTCCCTGTTGTTTTGTGATTATTTTCAATCCATCGTCGTCTAATTCCTAAATCTAATCAACCCTGAACCATCATTTGGCGCCGTCTATGGTGAAGAAGACATTGAAGCTATGGCCAACAGGAGACGTACAACGTAAAACGGCCCGGCAAGGATGGTGGGGCGGAAACTCAGAACCTGGCAAGAGCAACTCGTGGTCGCAACCGCAACCGCGATGATGATCTTCAAGAATAACAAGCCAGTTCGAACGGGCCGACTGTCGCACAACCGGCGCCGACGCACCTCACCAGGGACGATCTCGATCACTTTCACAGCGAGATCCAACTGCACAACGATCAAAGCAGCAGAGGCTCGCTTCTCCCAGGGTAAAGCACAGAGCGCGGAGAGCACGGTGCCGGAGCACTGCAGGAGCAAAAAGCAAGAAGGTCGTCCGTGCGAGGTCAGACGGTTAGAAGACAAGAAACCCCGTTCGTAGCCACTGGGCTTCCAGAAGAAGAAGTACAAACTAACAGACCGGCTAACCTAAGTGGTAGAATGGTAACCGTTCGTCATCTCCTTGTGTACACAGGAGACAAGCGTTCGCCTCTTACCAAGAGGGTTCTGGAGACATTGATACCATCCGATTTTCAACTACCAAAATTCAAAGATTTTGACGGTACCGGAGATCCTGAGTCCCATTTAGAGAAGTACCGAGCGGCGATGCGATTCAAATGGGCCTCGGACAAACTATGCCGCTTGGTGTTTGACAACACATTGATCGGGTCAGCCAAATCCCGGTGGAAGAATCTTCCGCAAGCTTCGGTCGACAATTTTCCTCAATTGGAGAAGGCGTTCATCGCTAATTTCTACTCAAATACAATAATCTATCAGGACAGGCGAATTTTACTGGCAGTGATCCATGAAGAAAACGAAAGTTTGACAGATTACTTCAAGCCATTCAATGAAGAGAGAGGAAAGGTCCGCAACGCCGACCCAGCGGTTATTATGGCGGCCCTTCAGGTCGGGATCCGGCATCCAAAGCTATGGGAACGGATCTTTGAGAATTCTCCCTCAGATTTGCAAGACATGTATGCAAGAATAATGCGAGAATCAAGTTAGAGTGCGCCTTATCCGCTACGGATAAGGACAAGAAGAAAGAGATTAAGAAAACTATGGAAACAAAGGGAGTGAATGCGAAAAAAGAAGACAAAAGTGGTAACACCCCGCGATTCACTTTCAAGTCCCCGCAAGCAAACACCCCAATGGATGTATTGGCTCTCAGCCAGGAGGCCAAGGCGTAACCAGGAGCGAAATCAAGAGTAGACAACCAAGTCTTCTGCGAAACCCACAATTCTAGTACTCATTCCACTTTGGAATGTAGACAATTACAACATCATCTCAAAACGACGGAAGGCGTAGCGAAGGAGACCACTTGGAGACGGCGAAGATCGTCGAGTCCACGTCATTCAAGGGGAAGGATACGGAGTCCCCAGAGACGGAGGACACGCAGTCCAGAGAAACAGCGATCGAGGAGCCCAAGGAGATCGCTTAAACGATTAGAAGAGGTTTGGAAATAGCATTCTCCCAATCGAGAAGAGCCCATACAGGTGGTGAAGGAGTGTTCTCCCCAACATTAATGGCGATATGGAGAGTTCATTGCATCCTAGGCGGACCCTCCTATTCAAACTATGAGTAAAAGGGAAAAGAAAGGCGTTTGGGCAAAGAAAGTTTGCCAAATTTCCGAACGAAAAAAGAAAAGGGATGGAGGACCTTGCGGAAGGCCAAGAATCTCCTTCGGACCTAAAGACTTAGTAGGTGTTTCTTTACCTCATGATGATGCACTTCTTATTTCAATAATCATGGTAAAAGCGCAGGTGGAACAAGTGCTAGTAGACGGTGGAAGTGCATTAGACGTTTTGTTCTGGGAGGCATTCATGGCCATGGGCCTGATGACCGACTTCTTAGAAGCTTGCAACACGCATTGATAGGCTTCTCCAGTGAATCGTTAACTCCCAAAGGGGTTCTAATGCTGTGGATCACCGTTGGAGAATTTCCTAAGCAACCCACTATCCCAATATCATTTGTCGTAGTAGAGGCCAATTCACCTTACAATGTGATCTTAGGCCGACCAACGATCCATGATCTGAAAGCGGTGGTGTCCACATACCACCAGAAGATGAAGTTCCCAATGCAGAGCAGGATTGGAGAGGTTAGAAGCAACCAATAGGCAGCGAGGAGATGCTTTGTCTCAGGAATGAAGAACAAATCTATTCAAATAGTAGCCAATGTGGAGATCGATACCAAAGACCGAACTGATTGGGCGCACCAGTAGAAGAAATGTTGAAACTGTCCCTAAGCGAGACAGAACCCCGACGAGTCGTTCAGCTAGGATCCACGCTACAAGAGGAAGAGCAGGAGAAGTTGTTGCAATGCCTACAGAAAAATGCCAAAGTGTTCGCCTGGGAGCCTTCGCCCATGCATGGCGTTGTTGACAACCTTCCTCCGGGGAGGGAAATGGTTGGAGTTGCCACCTAGATATTTGTGAAAATTTAGAAAACCGAGATAAGGCACATTAGAGATTTGTTAGGCTCGTTCGTCGTTTACGTGTGGCGAAAACGAACACCCCCACAGCACCTCTCAGAGAAGGTACTCTTTAGGTGATTAGAATAATTTTTGGATTTATATTTATAACATATCTATTATTATATATATACATATTTAATTATCTGCATGATATAAGAAAGAGATATTGGTATCCACATTACTATCTAAATTATATTAGGTAGACACATCCAAATATAGAATATATATCTGTCGGGATAATATCCATCATCTCGTTTCCATATATCATTTATTTGAATGGAATTTGATTTTTATAAATATGTCTGGTCGTATTAGAATAGTAATATCCATACTTTCTATTACGATCATGGGCATATTTATTTACCGCCAGCCACTAGATAGGATCCATCGTTCCTAACCTTCATATCTAAAGAAAATCAAATCTCTATATTTTTTATATGAAATATTTTAATACATATTTACGACATAGATATTTACATCTTATGTTATATGCATAACAAAAATAAATATCAACTGCTACCAATGACATAAATAAAAACGAATTAATATTATTTTATTTTTTGGGAGCTCAGCGTCGTATCGTTTTCTCTCATTGCCCCTTGGTTATTCGAGATATCCATCTCGTTCTTAATATTATATGTATTTAGTATTTTTGTGTATTTAATTGATGGGGAAGAAATATCCATCTCCGCCCCGAATAATATGTTTATATACGTGTTTATTATTAATTGGGAAGAAATATCCATATCTTTCCCAGATAATATATTTATATGTGTATATTATTTATTAGTAGGGAAGAAATATAAATCTCTTCCCTGGATAGTATGTGTATATTATTTATTAGTAGAAAAGAAATATACATCTCTTCCCCGGGTCATAGAATACTTTATTTACATACTTTGATTATTTACAATAATGTTCTTATCGAATTATTCATTTTATGTATTTATAATAAATGTTTACATTGGACTGAGGAATAAGCAATATCCATCGCTTATCCCTTTGACTCCTTTTATTGTTAAAATTTATTAGGAGAAATATCCATCTCCTCGGAGATTTGGCTAAACCTTGTGCTACATTTATTATCATTATTATTGTCATCATTATTGTTATTATTATTATGTCGGCGTTATTATTATTATTGTTGTTACTGCTATTATTATATTACGATTAATATTATTATTATTGTTAGTTAATAAAATTTCTACGGAATAGAGAGAAAGCGATATCCATCGCTTCTCCCTATCCCTTTATTAAAATCGAATTTCTAGAAAATATCCATCTCCACCTAGAGTACCTAAATAAATACGCGTTCAACTATTTATCTGTATTGCGTCTTGTTTATTTACAATAATATTGGTGTCGTATATTTTAAATATTTACGCGAGAGTGGGGAGTCGGCAATATCCATTGCTTATCTCCTGACCCCTATTTATTATCAAGTTTTATTTCGGAAAAAATATCCATCTCTTCCGATTATGCGTAATATGTGTGTGTTTACCTATATGTATATGTATTGTATGTCTATTGTCATGTTTATTAGTTGAAATTGGGTTTAAAATTGATTATTTGATGAAAATAGGGTTAAAAATTAATTAAAACAATTAAAATCATTTTTTGGGTTTGAATTGGGCTGGGCCGGACCAAAGTGGTCCGGCCTGAGCTGGATCTGGTCAGCCCAGACACGTCTGGGCGCATCTGGGCTGCACCCGCGTCGACTGGGGCTAAGCCTCGGTCCGTACGGTACTAACGCTGGACTACCGGCTCAGCCGGTCGTCATAAAAAATCAATCGCCCGCGAGCTCGCGGGCGCCGAGCTCGCAGCCGATACCGCAGGTGTCGCCGCCGGCGGCGTTCCGGCCGGCGGCTGCACGGACCATACCTCTATCCTGGATATTTCGACCCTCCTGAGTCCATTTCCGACCTCTAAATTTACGTTCAAAGCTTATATACCGAGATATTTATAGGTGCAATTTTCGGCCGTTTTATTATTTTTTGATTTCCGCCGCCGTGACTCGCCGCCGGCGAAGCCACGGCGGCATTTCAGCATTGTTATCCAACAAAGATGACGATGCAGAGGGTTACCTCAGCGTTTGGTGTGTCGCGTCCCGCTCCCCGCCCCGGGCCAAGCCCGCCAACCCCCGGCTCCACCACAGAGCCGGGTCTCTTTTCGCTTCCCGAAAAGAGGGGATCCCTTTTGGTGGTGCTAAGGCTTGGCCTCCAAGCCTTATAAACACAACATTGCCTCCTACCTAGGCAATGTGGGATTAAATCCGTTAATCCCGGACGCAGCCCAATTGTGGCCCAATACGCGCCCAAAGTCACATTTTCGGTCGACCGGTCGGGGTTCCGGTCGACCGGAAACCGCGCAGATCGCACATTCTTGTGCCGAT
>MJHO01000374.1:17616-33663 GCA_002076135.1 Xerophyta viscosa | reverse complement strand
GCAACACCTCAAAATATCGCGAACCAAAACACGGACCTCACACTGACCGCTGTCCTAGCTGCCACCGTTGTCCGACCGCCTCCGGCGAGGATCTTCGGCGATCTCAGCCGCTCCGCCGTCCTGTCTCGAGCTCGTGGACGCTTTGGCGAGGTGATTTTGGTTACTCCGAGGGTTTTCGTCGTTCGTCGAGTCTTGGGTCGTAGGACCGGGACTTAGGTGAGTGGATCCTACGGTCTCACTTATATGTGTTGTTTTATGTTATGCTTGATGTATTTTGTGTACTAGCATGACATTATATTGATTTCTAGCATGTTACTTGGCATGATATCTACATGGATTGGTATTGTAGCATGTTTGCTAGGTTAATACCATAGTAGAGGTGGCCTTTGACTATAGCATGTTAGTTTGGACATCTAGATAGATGTGGCACTTAATTGCTCGTAGGTATAACATACGAGTCGTATCATATGTTACCGGTATTTTCGTCACCTGAGTGAGTATAGGAGGCAGGATTGCCAGGTTTATACTCTAGGAGGGATGAGTGGATGGTAACAAGGTTTCATGCTTTGCACTACTTTGTGTAATTGACACCCGTTTGCGTTCTAGTTATACATGTCGTTGGGTCGTTGCCCTGGTCTTCTACTTGGATGAGTATTAGGGTATGACTGTCGGGTTAATGCTCTTAGTAGGATCTCTTTGTGCTTGGGATATGTTTGTTGTGGCACTTGTGGTGTATGCTTGACTCTACTTGCGATGTGTGTGCACCGCCTGCGCTGGTTATACTGCAGTAGAGGTGTTAATACACTGGACTTGGGTTGTACAGCTTGTGATAGTATGCTTGTACAGGTTTCACGTGGGTTTTGAGACAGTTATTTATGTGATTTGTAAGCTTTATTCATATATAAGATGTTAGGTGTGCATGTGGTAATATATGTGCTTGTAAATCTTGATTGGATGTCTCGGTATATTCCATGTGGTTCGATTAGCATGCTAGGTATGTGTTTGCCGTCGGGTTGAGCACTAGGGCTTTATGCTAGATTACGCTCTTGACGGAGTTGTGAACGCTATGTTGTGCATAACGTTGATGTTGCCTGGACATGTATGCGACGGTGTTCGAGAAATACATATAATAGGAGTGTCAGAAATTGTGACATAGAGTCATGGTGCATGGGTGCATGTTATGGATGTGTTTTCCTGCATGGATGATTATCGAGGTTTGTAACCCGGCCGATATCATTGGTAGGAGTGCTTGTATGATAACATGCTTATGCTTGATCTGCTTTGCGATGTATTTGAGTTGATTACTCTAGATATGCATGTGGTAGATGTTACGATAAGTGTTAGGCGATAGCACTTGGACAGTTTACTCAACATTACTATTTGTGTAGTAGGAGTAATGTTGTATAGCCATAATTAGGCTTGTTATCCCTTTGTTCTGGTGGGTATGTGAACGTGTGACTGTTATTACCCTAAGTATAGAACGGGTTGGGATGTGCGCATGTTAGTTTTATCTGGTTGAGTATGTGGGTGGGTTCCCTGGCTATACTAGTGATAGACTAACTTGTGAGTATGTGAGCGGTGTTTACTCGGTACGTTTTAGTATTGGATTTATGCTTTACTTGTGTTGACATGCTTGTAATGTGGTGGTGGCATGTGTAAATGAGTATAATCATGTTAGGTTTTTTTAACATGGATTTGTGATGCTCATGGATTACATTGTTGTATGCCGTTACATGGTTTAAAAGCATGGATTATGTGGATTAGCATGTGGATGTGATGTATTCTACTAGGATAGTTGTGTTTTGAGTATGTTGACTTGGTAAACACTTTAGTAGAATGTGGTTCACTTGTATAACATGCTTGATTTGTATCGTTCTACTTAGATTATCTATGGTTTATAATACATGTGGTAGGACGAGATTATTTTATGATTGACATAGCGGATAGCTATGTGGTTTGTTTACTATGATAATGCGTGAGCAGACTTGGCTCTAGCGCGCTTTAATAAACAGGATTGTGACATTCGCTGGTGCCTAACGGTTATTTCTACCTGGTTTGAGTGTGTGAGCGGATTAGCTCTTGTGATACTCCTTGGTAGGAGTGTTGTTAAGATTAGCGCGGTTTAGTTGTATGTTTCATCTAGTACCCGTAAGTCGAGTAGTCAAGTGATTTACCGACTACGGTGGCGGTAAGATGAGCTGTTTATAATGTGAGCGTCTAATTTTAATGAATGATGTCTCTATTGAGGCGGTATGTGTAGGGTGATCACTCTTGGCCAGAGTGGTTCCTATGGTGTGCGAGGCTCGGTGTGCCTTCCGGAGGGCATGCAGCTACTGAGTATCTCTTACGGGACGTCGTGAGATCGCCCATATCGTAGGTTTGGTGCTTCGGATGTGCTTTAGAAGCGGGTAACCGAACTTTGGTACCGTAGGTCAATTCGGGTACCTAAACTAAACATAAGAGGATTAACTTGTTTGGGTTAGTGATTTCACCCTAACATAATCCATGATATCAATAGCATAATTGATTTGGGTTGGGTGCGGACTTTGGCATACTGACATGGTGGCTTGGATCTGTTTATTAGCTTATGTCTTTATGTGTTATGCCTTGGATGGCTTATGCGCTTGTGGCATATTTAAGTTGTTTTATCTTGCGGTTCAGTGCAAGGTGGTTTATTGTTCGTAGAGCTTTGTTTTAAGCTGGCGATGGTTTTGCTTTTACCCTTATGTCATGGATAGTTACTCGTTGTTGGAATGCATGACTGATGTATGCATGCGGGAGTGGCTTAGCATGCGAGTTATGTATTGGTATACGTGTTATGTTTGCATACTGTATATGTATAGGCATGCGGTTTTATTTTGTGCATCTGTTTGCGTTAGTTTCTATGCTTGCTAGTGTGATGCATGTTGGTGTTTGACAGATGCCTTAGCAGTTGACGTAGGGGACTGCTTGGAAGGGTCACTCACTGAGTATATTTTATATACTCATGTTGTTACTTTTTCCCTCATGTCTTCGCGAAGTCCGCTGGCGATCGTAGAGCGAGCTTCGGGGTGCTGAGGATTGTAGTGGGATCAAACATGTAAAATTTAATCTTTTCCGCTGTATTTTAATTAACTTTGATTAATGTTTTATTGTGAATTGGAAGTACTATCTCATAACATCTGCTTATTGTTTAAAAATTTTCCGGCCCCCGGCCCTGGGGCGCCACATCGCGCCGCGAGCTCGCGGCCGACTGTAATATCAGATTTTAAGAAGACGACCAGCTCAGCCGGTCGCGACCGGCTTAACCGGTCCTCAATTAACTTTGAACGAACACGCGCAGGGTTAAACCTGCGCGCATTGGGCTCAGTCGTGACCTAGCCCGTTTCGGTTGCGGCCAAGTCTGTTTAATCTGACCGATCCATTTTCGAATCCGACCGAGCTATTTTCAATCTGATTGAGCGATTTCAAATCTGACCGAGCCAAATCACATTTTTACCCAGCCATTTTTAATTTTGACCGAGCCAACTTGCTGCAAAATAAGCTTTTAATTCAACTTTTATCATTTTTATCAAGTTTTAAGTTAATAAATTAAGGATCAAATTATTTTCAAGAACAAAGAAATATACGGTTTTAAGCTTAATAAGTTAGGAATAGAGTGAGGCGGTTTAACCGATCGTTACACCTCAACTGAATATTCTCTAAACCAATATTTTTATAAAGAACAAAATATTTTTAAACGTTAACAACGCGAAGGCTAGAGTGAGGTGGTTTAACCGATCTTTACGCCTTATCCAAAATTTCTCTAAAAATTAAAGCAGGGCAAGGTGATTAACTAAGCTCTAAGATTAAAGTGAGGTAGTTTATCCGAACTTTATATCTCTAAATTTCTTAAAAGACAGCGATGAAGAGGAAACGGAGACGCGCTGAGCCCAACTTAACAAAAATAAGATTTACACACACCAAAGAATAAAAGTAGGGACACGACATAGGATTTCGACACTTAGGATAAGACATTATAATTAAAGTTAAGATGAGGCGACTTAACCGATTCTTGCACTTTAGTGATATTTTATAATATTTTTAAGTAGGAATAAGGAAAAATCTTACTTTAAATAAGTTTAAATCACTTAGTTAAGAGTACCCTCTTCGGAGGGGCACTGTGGATGTGTCCTGTTTTCCCACACGTAATCGACGACGAACCCAATGAATCTCTAACGTGCCTTATCCCGATTTTCTAATTTTTCATAAAAATTAGGTGGCGACTTCAAACCTTTTTCCCCCATCCGGCGGAAGGTCGTCAACACAACACATGCCTACCTCGAGGTTACGATTACCTATCTCTCAATACACATTCTCATTCCCATGAAATCTATCAATTGAAAGTACTAAGTCATAACCTTACTCTGATACCATATGTGACGTCACGTATTCGGAGATCAGGGATTTAGGTTGAAATATACAAATGATACGGGTGTTATGAGCTAGTACTTACGAAATCCAATACATTAACTACACATTATTTAAAAACACAGCAGAAACTAAAAGTACATATTACTTTTTGTTTCCCCCCGACTAACTTCTGAATCCCGAATCTCGTTCTACGATCGTCGGCGGTCCTCGCAACAACCTATGGGAAAAGTAGTACCGTAAGTATATATAAAATATACTCAGTGAGTGACCCACCACGGCAACCCCGCAAGGCAACGGCCAGGGCTGCAGTCACACACCAAACAAACAACACAAAAGCAAGCACACGTGCAATACCAACTCGTAAGCATACATAAATACCACACACCAGGGAATATACTGTATGCAAATACCAGTCTGCACTCAATCGCATAAACTACATGCCAACAAAAAGGGATATAAACATAACTATAAAGATATGCCTATGGTTTGGGAAGTGTGTTTTCTGAAATCTATTTTTGCAGATTACTGACATTTCGGTCGACCGAAAATGTCCGTAAAGCTGAAAAACCTGTGTTCTGGTTTTTCAGTTGACCGGACCCCGAAATCGGTCGACCGAAAATATGCTCTGGAATGAGTTTTGAAAAATCAATTTAAATGATAATTATTTTGAATTTTAAGATTTTGGGAGGATTGTTGGGACATATCTAAGGTATGTGACAATTCCCAAAGTTTTAGAAAAATATTATTTTCGTATTTTAACTCGAAAATGGTTTTTGTACCGAGAAGGAGATGAAAACCTTAGGTTGTTTTTGGTGCTTATGTATCAATGAGGGAGATTGATGCATTTGGATCACTAACAAACTATGAAGGGTTCACGTGGAGAGAACCGCCTCCCTCGCGGATGTTCGACACGTGTCTGATAGTTCTACGCTCTGGCTCGGAGTCCTTTTTAAAGGAGTTTGAAAAGTGATTAATAAATGGATCTGGAAACCATGCACGGTGTATTTAAAAGCTTCCGCATGCGTGTATGTGGTTTTGCGTGGATACGCGGGGCGGTCCCGGGACACGGGCCGTCACATATTACTCACTCAAATCCATAAACGTCGGTAACATAATATACATAACTAGTGTGTCAAGCCAACTAGTCAAAAGATATCACATCTACCAAAATGTCCGAACAAGTCATGTTATAACCGTATGTCACTACTACTAGAGTAATAGTTCAACCGCAAGCTAAGGTACTCTTTCAAACAAGTTATTACAACCGTATGTCAATTCTACTAAGGTATTAGTTCATCCATATACTAAAGTACTCG
This sequence comes from Xerophyta viscosa, assembly GCA_002076135.1. Classification (NCBI taxonomy): domain Eukaryota; kingdom Viridiplantae; phylum Streptophyta; class Magnoliopsida; order Pandanales; family Velloziaceae; genus Xerophyta; species Xerophyta viscosa. Next base: position 27,955 of record MJHO01000374.1, on the reverse strand, counting down.
AACGAATAAGTTATTGCATCAACACGTGCTAGCATACACAATATATACATATCAACACCACATAATTAAAATCAACAGCAAAACACACAGGTGAGACCGCGAGATCACTCACCTACGTCCCGATCTTACCAAACAAAGAGCCGACGGACGGCATGAATCTCCAAATCCTCAACCGAAAACGTGCTTACGACGAACTTGCTTACGATGACGAGACGAAGCGACGAAACGATCGGACTCGCCGGAGACGGTCGGCGGCGGCTAAGTGGCGGCGGCGGCGGCCGGAGCGAACAGATGCCGAAGGAGGCGGCGACAACCCCGGGTGACGACGGCGGGAGCAACAGTAGCGGCATAAGGCGGCGCGGCCGAATAGAACAGATGAGGAGACAGCGAGATCCGGCACGGCGGCGTCTAATCGGAAGCCGAGGGGCTTCGCAGTGGCTCTGGCGATGTCGAGGAGTCATGGAGAGGTCACGGACGGCGACGGCGAGCCACGGCGGCGCTGGAATCGACAGCGGCCGGATCTAGGGCTTCGTAGCCGAGCGAGAAATCGAGCGCGAGAGAGGGAGAGTTGATGAGCCAGAGAAGGAGAGGGATGAGATGAAGCCCGGCGACGCGCGCCGGCGGTCAGACGGCGCGAAGGTGGTCGGCAACGAGCGCGTGAGATCTAGATGAGAGAGAGAGAGAGAGAGAGAGAGAGAGAGTGAAACAGAGAGAGTGAGGTCGGGCGAGAGTTAGGTCGGGCGAGAGTGAGAGGCGAGCAAGGGGGATCGAGAGACGTGGTGAGCCACTTGGCTCGCCTTGGGTCAATCGGGCTCGGCTGGGCCCAGCCACTTTGGCTCGGTGGGCCGGGTCCGTGCCCAAATGGGCCCAAATCAGCCAAAAACACACAAAATCAATCCAAATAAGTCCAAATCAATTTCAATACAAGTCAAACACCCAGAAACAAAGTAAATTTCTCGATCAATACTTGAAACAAAACCAAAATCAATATTAACTTTACGGAAATCTGAGACCTTACAAACTATGGGTTAGATCACACTGACATAAGAAAGATAATGGCATAACCTATTGGGTTGGGCGATTGATTATATTTGTGATATGCTATGGTGCATCATGTTGCTTATAGTTGTAAGGTTCATTACTTGTTCTATCATGTGGATATATTCCATTGGTTATTGCATTGTGGCTTATTGTTTGTTTAAGCTTTGTAATATATCGAGTATGGTTATATCCTTGTCCATTATTGATGGCATTTGTTTGTTCATTGTGGCATGCATGACTGAGATATACATATTGTTGTTGTTTGCATGCTAGATATGCATTGGGGTGCGGGATTATGTTCGCACACTTGATATGCTTTTGTGTGCAGAATTTGTTATGCATACAAGCCTTGTTTTAGCATACGTACTTGCCGATGTTTATGCAAATTTGTGATTTTCTTTTTAAAATGATTTGTCGAACAAAATGAGAAAAATTCATTTTGCTGGAAATTGATGTTTGTCAAAGATTTTATGCAAAAACCAATTTTAATTTTGTAGTAGTTGAAGGATTTTTTGTTGAAAAAATATTGTCAAAAAGTTTTGTGAAAAATAATATTATGTTGAAAATATGCTATGTGTGGATATTCGGTTAATCTATCTAATCAAAGAGTCATTGCCCTGCCATTTTTTCTATTTTCTTTTCTTTCTTCTATCTTTTCCTTTGTTTTGCATACTGGCATCTTTCAAAATTGCCTTGGTTTATAAGTTTGTCAGCTATTGATATTGGAGATCAGCTTTTTCACAAATTTTTGTGAGAAAAATTTGCCCAGTGATATCTGATTCGTCAAAATTCTGATCAAAATTTACTTTATTTGGTGAAAGAGTGTTTGTGTGCCTTCTTTTATTTTGCCGACCGCCATCGTCCAAGATTGTCCTAATTTGTAGACTTGTCAGTTGTTGATGTGCATTCTATCTGATTTTAAATTTTTTTCAAGGGAGAAATTTTGCCACAGTGCCTCTGTGCTTGCTTTCTTTTGGCCACTCCAAAAGTTTCTTACGAAAACTTTGCTCCAGTGTAAGTTGCTGACGTTTGGATCAACTTCTTAAATTTGCCCCAGTTTGAGCTTGATTAAATGTTTCTCTTTCCAAATAAGTCATGTTGAACATCTGTTCAGTTTATAACTTGTCATGATATGTATCATATATTCTATTTTATCACATATTTATCTTTTTCTAGATTTTCGAAAGAATCTAAGGTCTGAATTTCTAAATTGGAAGAATGCAACTCTAGAGTGAATCTCCTTTAAAAATAAAATTGTTCATTTCAATATTTAGTGTGTGGAAGCAGATGTTTGTGTGGTAGATTTATTCTTGAGAGTATGAAACTCGTGTGGTAGGGTGATAAATTTCGCTGAATATAACTTTCAAATAGATATTCTTGGCTAAACTTGAAAGTTCAAAACTTGTCATATGCTTAAGCCACATTTTCAGGTTTTCGACCTATCTGGCTTTTATATTTTTCTCTTTTTTTTATTTCTTTTTCTTTTTTATCTTTTGACGCGAACACCAACATTGGTGATGAAAAAAGCTGGTTACTCGATAAAATACAGTTTTAAGGCGCTTTGCATACTCATACCTTGAGGAGTTATTGTTTGTCACATTAGTAGTCAAACGCTCCAACTGTTTAACCATATCATTAAGTTGTCTGTAAAGGTCTTCGTTTTCTTTCTTCAACTTCTCATTCATTTCATTGTCTAGAAGTGTGGCGTCGGACAGAAGCAGATCAGGGCTTCTCTTTATAAAAGTCGTCTTGTCCATCCTTGTGTAAAGAAAATGTGTGTCAGTGATATGCACAAAATTTAATTTTCAAAAAAATGTTTACTGTGAGAAATTTTCAAAATTTAAAAAAAAAAAATTTAAAAAGATTTTCTGAAAAGTAAAGGAAAGAATATTCTAAAATTTTTTATTTTTGAAAAGAAATTAAAAATGATTTTGTAAAGATAAAAGTTTTTACAAAAAAACTTTACTTTGGAAAAGAATGTTATTTTGAAAAAAATGAATTTGGGAAAACAAAAGAAAAGAAAATGATTTTGAATTTTTTTTTTTTGAGAAAAGAATTTGTTTTTAAATGAAAAGAAAGGAAAAGATTTTCTTTAAAAAAGATTTTTTTATTAAAAATAGATTTTTTTTTTCTTTGCAAAGAAAAGAAAGATAAAAGAATCTTTGGAAATAGTTTCTTTGAAAAGATTTTTCTGAAAAGTTTTTTTTTCTTTTTTTGAAAAATGAAATTTGAAGAAGAAAATAAAAAGTTTTTATAGAAACCATTTTTCATTTTTCGTTTTTCTTTTTATGCAACTATTGTGTGTCTTAACTAGCTGGTTTCTAATAGCTCATCATTGCTGGGGTTCTGCAGATGACCAGCATATATAGTATGTCAGTTCTGGTCCAACCCGTATAACATATAGGCTAGGCTAAATGCAGAATTTTACGACTATCCGTATGCATTACACACGAGTTTTGATATTGTCCCAGATCTTAAGTCCGGGTTGAGGCCTAAGGTTCTGTGTATGCAGTGATGTGTATGCAAATTGATTGCTAAAAATAAATATATACACAAATATATATACAAAAATAAATAAATGATCAAGACAAAAGTGAATATGCAGCAATGATATATTTTATGTTTAATGATAAGAAATCTAAGCCACTTAATTATAACGAGCCTGACAAGTCCTTGGCGGAGTCGCCGTCTATTGATGACCTTCCTCACGGCGAGGCAGGGAAAGAATTAAATATTTAGGAGGCGCCACCTAATTTTTATGAAAAATTAGGAAATCGGAACAAGGCACATTGAGATTTTTGGATTTGTTGTCGGTTACGTGTGGAGAAGACAGAACACCCCCACAGTGCCCCTCCGAAGAGAGTACTCTCAATTAAATGACTTATATTAGAAATTGGGATTTATCATTTTATGCATGAAATGATTTGATTACAACTAATGCATGTATATATGTGATAATCTTAAGAAATTGTAAGAAAAATAAACGTTATCGACTCCGTGTGTTTCTTTTTATTCTTGAATTTTGCGTGTAAAAATATTTTTGAGATGTAGAGTTCGGATAACCACATCTCTCTAATCTCACTTTTAAATTCAAATTTATGTTAATAGGGTGTAGAGTGCGGGTAACCGCTTTTCACTTGAACCCAAAAGATGTTTATTATAAGATTTATGATTTATAAATTTTATTTTAAAAATTTTATTAAGGTGTAGAGTTCGGTTAACCGCCTCACTTTAACCCAAAAGGTATTGATTAAGATTTACTAATTTTATTAATTTTATATTTTTTAAAAAATTATTAAGGTATAGAGTTCGGTTAACCGCCTCATTCTAACCTTATTTTCTAATGTTTTGAATCTTCTTTTATTTACGAAAATATGGTCAAAATTGATTAATAGCTTAAATTATGGCCTAAAACCCAATTAAAAGTGATTAAGATTGATTACAAATATATTTTGGTCACTAATTGGGTTACTAGAGCCAAAATGACTCAGTCAGAATTGAAATGGCTAGATCATAATCGATTTGGACTCGACTGGACATAAAATAGCTCGGATCATTTTTGAATTTGGCTCGGTTGGATTTAAAATTAGCTTGGTCGGTTTTAAACTGGCTCAGTCTAATTGAAATTGGCCTCGACCGGATGCAAAATGGCTCAAATCGTTTTGAATTTGGCTCGGTCGGATTGAAACCGACCGAGCCAGAAATCTAGCTAAACGGTGCGGGGGCTAAACCCCACGCATGAATTGCTTATTAGATGACGACTGGCTGAGCCTGTCGTTGTCTTTGTTTTAAATATCTGCCCCGAGCTCGCGGCCGACGTTGATGGCCGGCATTGAAATGCCGCCGGACGTCTCGACCTATATACATGTACTAGGGTAATCGACGGTCTCGGATTCAATTGCCGGGTCAAATTTTGGTTTCGACGCTTGTGCGCAGAGATATTTAAGGGTGTGTTTTCGGTATTAAAAATGTTTTTATTATTTCGTCGTCGTGGCTCGCCGCCAGAGAAGCAATTGCGGTGTTCCGAAGTCTATACCGTGTAGAGATTGTAGTGTGATGGTTTTGAGGGAGTTTTGACGTGTACCTCGAATATTTTGGTTTTAGTTTTTAAGCTTTTCTGACGGCGTTGGCGGCGGCGAAGCAATACGGCAGCAGCGACGTCGTCGGAGATGGGTCGGCGGAGCTGATGTGGAGCAGCAGCTGTAATTTCTCTTGTTATCTCTCTCGTTATTTCTCTCGCGGGCATCTACACAGCCTATCGAGGCCCCTCGGCGCGTTCAAGCTGCTGCCTCAGCGTGTTCAAGCTAGGGATTAGGCACAGGTAAACTATAATTGCCTCGGGCTCTAGTGGTTTTGATAAAACGAATGTATCAAGTATCAACGTAAGCATGGACTTATAAAATGTAAAAAAAAAGAAATAGTCCCCAAGGAGTAAACTTTTAATTGCCTCTCGAATGCAGTAATAAGCAATCTATCTTACTTTCTTCAAAGATATACCTATCTCCAGTCTCTGGCACAGGTAATTGTGTACTTGGAAAGAGATTCTATCGGAAGCAATAAATCTGAAAAAGCCAGTAAACCCAAATTGCTAGTCTATCTCAAAAAGCAATAAAGTGAAACAAACACTATATTCGAGCAACTGTTAACAAAAAATTGAATTCGAAACAGATGAAAAATGCCCTGTTCGTAATGATAACACTTTAACTTTCATGAAGTTCAAGTAGTATGACCTTAAAGGACAATATATAGATGAGGCATGACACGATCTGTTGTTGTTAATCCCGGCCAATCCTCCATGCAATTGAACTTTCAAAGGACATTTGTAGATCTTGATGTATCTTGCTTGCTGCACAAGACTTTTAACTTCTGCAAGTGACTGCAGACGATCTATTTTTCCTGAGATGTGAGATGCGTACCACTTACGTTGCCAGCTATGCATTTTGAAATTTAACTCATAATGTCCCGATCCATCTCTTGGTGGTTTAGATTCCAAGATCTTCACATGATAAGTAGCAACTGTAGTAGGCGTTTCTCTCCTCCATATCTCTAAGTTATGAACTAAAGAAAAGACTCTTTCACTCATCCAACAAAGTGCAGAAACAATAAGGAATCTTTGTCTTGCTGTTCCAGATGCGTTGCTCTAACAAAATTTGTCTTCTCTTTTTTCTTTAGCAATTTATATGTTTTGTGATTTTTCATACGACTAACTTACTGCTACTATAAGTGTACTAGTGAGACAAAGGCAGAACTTTTTTTTATAAGTTTGTATGTCCTTGATATCACAAATTTGAAACTGAGTCTACATCTAGCTGCATGGACTGGTCACACAGATATTGTGAGCTGACTTTGCAAAAACAAGGCTGATATAGGAGCTGCTGCAATGGATGACACCACAGCCATTCATTTTGCTCTCAGAAGGATCTTCTGGATGTTGTTCGCATCCTACTGAATTCTGGAGTCTCTGTGAAAGCGAGTAATTTAAAAGGCATGACTGCTTTCATTTTGATGCGCAACGATCAAATTTAAAGCTTGTCAAGTATCCGATACAAAAAGGCTCAAGCCTTACAGCGAAGAACAAGTCCGGGCAAACACCACTTGATGTTGCAGAGAAGGAAGAAGTACATAAAATACTTAGAGGAGTGTAAGCAGACGTTGAAGAAAGGTGAGGACCCAGATATGAAGGAAAACAACGAAGCTAGTGATGTTAACGACGGGTTAGATCAAAGACAAGGGGGTGAAGGAGAGTTGAAGGAGAAAAGATAAGGTGAAGATGCTGTGGCGAAGGAGAAAAGAGAAGGTGAAGATGTTGTTCGAGGAAGCTTGTTAAGAGGTGTCATGAACCTCATTCCAAGGCAGTATGACACCTAGCTTTTCCTACCAACCCAGGCCGAACACGTGGCCATCCCTCTTGAAAAGAGGTGAGCTCAAGTTGCTAGTAGTTAGGAACCAACTATATTTAAACTTCAATTTTCTTATTCCACTCTTAATATGGGACTAACCATAGCTAGCTCCACATTATTAGTGGGCCTTATGATATCTTTATGGGCCTTTTGATCCAATTAATTAGGATCATTACATTTACCACTTGTCATGAACCTCATTCCAAGGCAGCATGACACCTAGCTTTTCCTAACAACCCAGGCCGAACACGTGGCCATCCCTCTTGAAAAGAGGTGAGCTCAAGTTACTAGTAGTTAGGACCAATTATATTTAAACATCAATTTTCTTATTCCACTCTTAATATGGGACTAACCATAGCTAGCTCCACATTATTAGTGGGCTTTATAATATCTTTATGGGCCTTTGGATCCAATTAATTAGGATCATTACATTCCATCCCCCTTAAAAGCCGGCGTCTCGACGGCTGTAATCCAATGGCGGTTACTCTAAGGGCCCGGCTTTACGTCACTTGGCGGCTGCTCTGGGGGTCCGGCTTCACACCACTTGGCGGCTACTCTTGGCGGCTTTGGCTGTGCGCTAAGTCTAGCCCCGGACGAATACTACAATACCGACGTTACTATCCGTGATTAGCAGATTGGCTATGTGCTAGACCTAACATCGGGCGAACACTACAATTCCGACGTCACCTTCCTCTCCCAGTTCCTCTCCTAGCTACCTCCACCTAGTTCCTCTCCTGACTACCTCCGCTTAGTTCCTCTCCTAGATAACATCCTTCGGTTCACCGACATGTCCGAGAATCGACTGCTCTGATACCACTTGTCATGAACCTCATTCCAAAGCAGCATGACACTTAGCTTTTCCTAGCAACTCAGACCGAACACGTGGCCATCCCTCTTGAAAAGAGGTGAGCTCAAGTTGCTAGTAGTTATGAGCTAACTATATTTAAACTTCAATTTTCTTATTTCACTCTTAATATGGGACTAACCATAGCTAGCTCCACATTATTAGTGGGCTTTATGATATCTTTATGGGCCTTTTGATCCAATTAATTAGGATCATTACATTCCATTCCCCTTAAGAGTCGGCGTCTCGACGGCTGTAATCCAATGGCAGCTACTCTAAGGGCCCGGGTTTACATCACTTGGCGGCTGCTCTGGGGGTCCGGCTTTACACCACTTGGCGGCTACTCTGGGCGGCTTTGGCTGTGAACTAAGTCTAGCACCGGGCGAACACTGCAATACCGACGTCACCATCCGTGATTAACAGATTGACTGTGCGCTGGACCTAGCCCCGGGCGAACACTGCAATTCCGACGTCACCTTCCTCTCCCAGTTCCTCTCCTGGCTACCTCCACCTAGTTCCTCTCCTGACTACCTCTGCTTAGTTCCTCTCCTAGATAACATCCTTCTGTTCACCGGCACGTCCGAGAATCGACTACTCTGATACCACTTATCATAGATCTCATTCCAATGCAGCATGACACCTATCTTTTCCTAACAACCCAGGCCGAACACATGGCCATCCCTCTTGAAATGATGTGAGCTCAAGTTGCTAGTAGTTAGGAGCCAACTATATTTAAACTTTAATTTTCTTATTCCACTCTTAATATGGGACTAACCATAGCTAGCTCCACATTATTAGTGGACTTTATGATATTTTTATGGGCCTTTGGATCCAATTAATTAGGATCATTACAAGAGGTAAAAAACATAAAGTTTCTCTTGCTCATCTTGAAGTTGAAGATGATCTGGAAGATGAAATTGAAGCATAGACTGCAGTGCTTGTATCATGTAATGAATTTTAACTTGTTTTCTTTTGACCTGATTGACGAGCACTGTTCTTACAATGTGTCTATGAATATTCAAAAGAGCATTACCGTATATCTTCCAACAACTTGCGCAAGAGATTTACCACCCTTGCACAAGGGTGGCAAATATTCGGTTTGGACAAACACTACGCACATCTTGATTGGTGGAATTTCTAACCTCACTCACTCTATTTGTGTGATGTTGAGGTAGCTTTTTGAATCTGTAAAGTGGTGTTTTGAGTTCATGAATGGAAATGATTATTCTTTTGTTGGTGTAGTTCCAGAATTGAAGTGTTTTTTTTTTGTTTTTGGGTTGATGATTGTTGTTTATCTAGTTGTAATTTTCCATATTTATTTAGAATTTCATAATTTTATTTGTTTGTAATTTCTACTATTTAGTCCAAGGGGAAATAAATAAAATAAAGAAAGATTTTGAAAAGATAATAAATAAAATAAAGAAAGATTTTGAAAACGTAATAAAAGAAACACAGATTTTGAAAAATACCTTCTATTGATTCTTGAAAACTTGATTACAGAGTTTGAAAGAACTTTGAGAATTACAGGAGTGAGTAGTAAGAGAGATTTGTGGAGAAGGTTAAGGATTGATCTAAGTAGAGAGCTAAATGACTTCTGCCTTTCTTCGTCTTGATTACATGAATTTATAGAGTCTTGGACGGGATTGAAATTGTTTGAAGTCCGTAAAGTGGCCGGCATTGAGTTGATCTGATTTGATGTTGAGTTGATGTTGATTCCGAGTTTGAGTTGATGTTGTCCTCTTGATTCCTGATGACTTGATTTTGAGTTGACGTCGTCCTCTTGGATTCCTTCTGTGATTTGATGTTGTCCCAATTGATTCTTGATGATTTGATTTTGAGTTGATGTAGATTCCTTCTTAGAGCCTGTTGACGCGACGGCACTGTAGATGAATAGTGCTTTTTGTCGACAACTGTTTTGAATAGTGAGATTCTTGTCCTTTTGTCTTTTGCTGGAATAGTTGAATTTTGGCTCTTTTTGATCGTGATGTATCTCTTTCCCCAACGGGATTTTTTTTTTTTTTGAAAAGTACACTTATTTACATGTGGTAGTCATAGTCGTTGTCGTTTGGATCTTGAGAATAGGACCGCCAATGGGTTCATGTTGAGGCGGGGTTGAAGATGTTGAGTCTTCAGTTGTAATGTTGTGAGGTTGCTGGAAAAAGGAAAGCATTTGTTGAATTTATTGAAACTGTTGGAATGCTTCGTTGATTTACGCTGGGGTTGGAGGTGCTGATGGAATCTGCACTGCTGAGGTTTGTTTTGTTGGAGTAGCCGATGATGGTGGTAATGTCTTTGAAACAGCTTGGATTTTCTTTTGGGCAAGTTTGCTGATTTTGAAAAATTCTTGAACAATTGTAGTGGAACAATATTTGATGTCATATGTGTTCCACAATTTGACCTTAAATTCTCGTACTATGGATTTTAGCTGTGGAGCTGGGTAGTACTGGTAATTTTGGAAATTCCAACAAAATATCCAGGGGACTCCGAAAGTTGCGTGGAATTGTAGTAGATGTTGAGACTTTGGGACTTTTGTGTTGGATTTGAATAAGTCGTA
>MJHO01000374.1:0-14077 GCA_002076135.1 Xerophyta viscosa | reverse complement strand
TGGTGTTTCTTGTCAGAAGCGTATTTAGATTGGATTTTGAGCTCATTGCACAAGGTCAAAGCTTCTCTTTGAGCAGTCTGAAAATTTGTCCGTAAGAAAATTCGGTATATGCAAATATCCTGTTTCCGAGTTTCTCTTATTTATTGAAACTCTTTGTGCAAAAAGGGTAGGTAACCCTGCAATGAATCTTTCTTTCCAGAAATCTTGATTACAGTCAGTACGTCTGTAGACGTAAGTAAGGAATGTATCCTTATACCAACGGTAATCAGAAAGTGTTGGACACTTATAGTTTTTGTTAAAATAATTTTGAATTCCCCGCGATTCAGTCACACGACGGGTGCCCAGTGAAGTGCTGGGCAATAACAATGAGTAAAAATGAGAAAGCGTCGGATTCTACAGTTATTGTTCCGTCTGGTCTTTGAGTTTGTTTGGTATGAGTGCGAATTTCTTCGCGCCATTGTTGAGATAAGTAATTATCCCACCAATTTTTGAGTTGCCCGGTGAATCTAGCGACGATAAAGGAAACAATGTTTCCCAATTTGATAGACTATGGAGTAAGATGTATACACCATATTCATTTCATGGAGCATATTGAGGATTTCGTATTCCGAACGACCATCTAAATTCCAGTCATAGATATGATTGTTGTCGTATCTTTGTGGTTTGAATTGGTTGCATTCTTCGAAGAGAAGATCGGGAGGAGTAGGTCTTTGAAAATATGGTTTTTTGAAAGAAGTGTTCCAAGATGAATGTTTAATCTTGTTGATAGATGATTCTTGATGAACTGGTTCATCTTCATCGAACTATTGTTCATGTCGAGATATGATTGTCCATTTCATTTTGATCCTTTTCTGAGCTATTGAAGATTCTGAAATCTTCAGAATGATCAAGGCAGTTGCAATTTTGAGGTGGAAGGAGCGTTTTGGAAGACGCTCTATCAGTTGGTCCTTAAAAGTTTGGAAAACGCGCTTGAGCCTTCTCGTATGAGTCAAGTTCAGAGTACTTAATTAATGTATTTTGAAAAGGAGGAGCTGAGTGGGAGCCATATTGTGATGTGATTCCCCTTTGGAATAGATTCTTGGTTGTTGGTGGATGCTATGCTAGAAATGAGAGACTTTTGATTCTTTGTAGAGGAGAGTGCGATGTTGTTAAGTTGTTTGGACATCGTTTGAAGCAACTGATTAGTATAATTGTTTTGCTGGTAACCTTTTTGACGTCATCGAGCATTGCTTTTGCCTTGAGTGCTCCAGTAGCTGTCTGCCAGTCTTGGGGATTATAGGATGAGGCTTCGATTTGGACCCGTAGGAATGGATCTTCATAGCTAGCTAATGTGGATGAACGGAGGTTGATACTTTGTGGAGATGGAGATCTGTAGTCCATTTAGTTGTCGGAGTGGAGGTTACATTGAGGTGTTGAGAGTCAAAAGGATTTGGAATCTTTGTTTTGAGAGGTGTTAATTGAGAAACCAATAAAGAATGGAATATGGTACGCCATCTTTCATGGTTTTATACCATTTGATCTAATTTCTGCCTTTTGATGTTCATCAAAGTATGATTGAAACCATACTTTTGGGCTTTCTCTTTTGAGGTGGATCAAAGTCTTTCCCTTTGAAAGTTTTATCGATTTTTGAACTCGCTTTATGGACATTAATTCTTGTCATAACCATGCAATCTGGGATATGTTCGGGAGAATATTAATCAGACGTGATGCAGTGTAGGAACTAGGTTAAGGAATTGGCCTAGTATAATGAAATTTTTGATTATCTTCTTTCGAGTTCTGAAGAATATTTCAGATCTAGTATGATATGAGTTGTGGTATGAGTGAACAAGAACTACGATATGGTGAATATGTGGAGGTCTCGCATGAGTATTTGAAGATGGTGGAAGGTCCTCCTTCAAATGAGTTCCATCTCCATGATTAATTTTGTCCATACGGTTCTTCTCTATAGATTTCAGAATTCTGATTTCTGCTAAGGGTCGGAGGTGGGTTTGTGCGATTTCTAATCATCCACTCATCTGGAATGTTGTAATTTCATTCCATTGAGACATTTTTGGAGTGAATAGTAGCTGTATGATCATGCTTTTACTTGGAGAAGTGTTTGTTTCTTCTCAGGGGGTAGAGTTGAGAGACATTTGGGATTTAACTGTGATGAGAGTAGTCTAAAGTAAATACGGTAAATGAGCGCAAAATTTTTTCTATGTTGAATAAACTTACCACTAGACATTTTGGATTTTTACTATTTTATTTGGAGGTGTTCTCGGTGTTTATGGAATAATATTTGGGTTATTCTGAGGTGTCCTGGGGGTATTTTGGGTATCCTGGAGATGAATGAAATAAAATGTAATTTTGTTTTCAGAATTTTTTGCATTTTTTTGGATTTTTACGAGTTTATTCGGAGGTGTTCTTGTGTTTATGGAATTATTTTTTGGGTGTTCTAGGTATCCTGGAGGTGAATAAAATGACATGTGATTTTTTTTTTTTTTTGCATTTTTTTGAATTTTTACGAGTTTATTCGTAGGTGTTCTCGCTGTTTATGAAAATATTTTTGGGGTGTACTCGGGGTGAGCGTCTTGGAGGTGAATAAAATAAATTTTAATTTTTTTTCAATATTTTTTGCATTTTTTTTTTGGATTTTTATGATTTTATTCGGAGGTGTTCTTGGTGTTTATAGAATTATTTTTGGGATGTTTTGGTGGTGTTCTGAGCGTCTTGGAGGTGAATGAAATAAAGTGTGATTTTTTCAGAATTTTTTGCATTTTTTTTGAATTTTTACAAGTTTATTTAGAGGCGTTATCGGTGTTTATAAAATTATTTTTTGGGTATTCTGGAATGTTCTAAGGGTATTTCGAGCTTCCTGGAGGTGAATGGAATGAAATGTGATTTTTTAAGAATTTTTTTTTGTATTTTTACGATTTTATTCGGAGGTGTTATTGGTGGTTATAGAATTATTTTTAGGGTGTTCTGGGGTGTTCTGAGCGATAACTTTCATATTCAATTTTTTTTTATTTGTAAAATATTTTTAAGTAGATGTTCTAAGACTACCAAATTTTTATAGCCATTAACAACTTTAGACCTTAAAACACCTATTTATAGGCATTTAAACAAATTCAATACAAAAAAGTTGTAGAGTACGTCATCTATTTTATTGGTAGTCAAAATTTTTTTAAAAATATTTATAAATATATATTTTTATTTAATTTTATAATTATCAGAAAAAAACTATGGATTTATTTGAAAGGATGGTACAAAAGCATTAACCGATTTGACATTATCTCAAAATATTTTCATTGGACTGACTTTTTGGCTCTCCAAGATGGTGAGAATTGTTAGGAAAAATTTATATGTCATTTTCAAATTTATCCTTGATCAAATATATTTCTTTTATTTAATATGGATATAATGATAATATTATCGTTAAAATATATTACTTATATTAAAAATAATTCTGATGGAGTCACGATCAGATCAAGTTGATGCTTTCAATGAGCGATCCAAGAGGCGTTATAGGCAACTCAAACAGTGACTCGACTTTCCTTATTATGTGGATTCAATTACTCAATTAGAAGGAAATGATTTAAGGTTTAGGGAGGCGGATTCATACAGATATATATGTAGAACCATCAAGCCCTAGGAAAATAATCTTGTACTCGGCGATCTCACCACAGGCATAACAAAGAGCGTTCTCCTCCCGTGGACGTAGGCATATTCGCCGAACCACGTAAATCTCTGTGTTTATGATTGCTTTTCTTCCATGTTTACGGTGTCGTAGTCTAATTCCTAAATCTAATAAACCCCGATCCATCATTTAGCGACGTCTGTGGGGAAGAAGACGTTGAAGCGATGGCCGGACGGAGATGCGCAGCGTAAAATGGCTCAGCAAGGAACGGCGTTCCGGTAAGTGATGATGAGGCAAAAACCCACGGCCTAGCCAGAGCCACTCGTGGTCGCAACCACAACAACGGCGACGACCCTCAAGAACAACAGGTCAGTTCCAATGGACCGACTGGAGCAAGACAAGCACCGGCACCCGTCACCTGAGAAGATCTCGATTATTTCCGCAACGAGATTCGAGCAATGTTAGCGGCAGCCTCGACTAATCCGCCTGCACCATGATCGAAACAACAGGCGGATAGCAGCAACAGTCACAACGTCTGGGACAGGCTGGGAGCCCGCTAGGGCTCGCCACTCCCAGGGCGAACTGCCATAAGGGGAAGCCAAAACGCAGGAGCATAAGGAGCGCAAGCGGAACAACAGGAGCAAGGAGCGGGAGGATCACCTCCCCAGAGCCAAGCAACCAGGAGGCAGGAGGCCCCAGTCATAGCAGCGAGGAACCCTGAGGGGGAAGTGCAAATCAGCAAGCCCTCCGCTAAGGGAGGAAGGGCGGCGACTGTTCACCCCCTACAAGTCTATACCAAGGATGAGCGTTCACCCCTAACAAAGAGAGTCATAAAAACTTTACTTCCTTCCGATTTCGAATTGACGAAGCTTAAGGACTTCGATGGAACGAAAGATCTAGAGTCCACTTGGAGAAATACCGGGCAGTGCAATTCAAAATGGGCTTCGGATGAGCTATGCTGCTTAGCGTTCGACAATACATTAGTCAGATCCGCTAAATCCTGGAGGAAGAACATTCCACAACTTCTCACAACTGGAGAAAGTCTTTCTCGCCAATTTCTATTCCAACACCATGATCTATCAGGATAGCAGAATCTTGCTGTCGGTAATCTAAGAAGAAAACGAGAGCTTGGTGGACTTACTTAAGCGAATCAACGAGGAACAAGGGAAGGTTCGGAATGCGGATCCAGCGGTCATTATGGCGGCCTTTCAAGTCGGAATCCGGCACCCGAAGCTACGGGTGCGGATCTTCGAAAACCCTCCCTCGAACTTGCAGGACATGTACACAAAAATCAACGCTAGGATCAAGTTGGATCACGCTTTATCTGCCACTGATAAGGACAAGAAGAAAGAAGCTAGGAAGAACACTGAGTCGAAGGGAGTGAATGCAAAGAATGAAGATAAAAGCGGGAACACCCCACGATTCACTTTCAAAGCTCCACAGGCGAAAACTCCCATGGAAGTGTTAGCCCTTAGCCAGGGAGTCAAGACGAAAATGGGAGCAAAATTTCAGGGTGAGAACCAAGTATTCTATGAGATTCACAACTCCAACACTCATTCCACCTTGGGATGCAGGCAGTTACAGTATCATCTGAAAACAACCGAAGGTGTAACAAGGGAGAACACTCGGAGGAGACGTAGGACGTGGGTAACAAGGGAGAACACTCGGAGGAGACGTAGGACGTGGAGTCCATGCCTCTCCCGGAAGTTATCGCAAAGCCCTCCGAGACGGAGGTCTCGCGGTCCAAAATAATAGCGTTCTAGGAATTCGAGGAGATCACTTAAGCGAGTAGAGGAAGTCAGGAGACAGCGTTCCCCTGACCAGGAAGGACCAAGACAATCGAAAAGAGAGAGGCGAATTACAGAAGAGGAGCACTCCCTCAACCGTTAATGGCGATACGGAGAGTCCACTGCATTCTCGATGGTCCCTCCTGAAAGGATAAATGCTCTAAAAGCCAATAATTAGATATTTTGACGAACATATTTTCGAATAAACTCTTTTGATTTACTTGATTATGGTTATTTATTTATTTACGCATCGTCGATGTTTATATGTTTTACTAAATGTATGTGATAAACCACATTGGGCGTAAGGCAACAGAAATAGATCCATGATAGTTTGACTCATGATTAATGAAACCTAATGTCTTAATAACCTTAAGTCGCAGAATGTTCTTAGTCATTAGGTACATTGAGTAGGGGCCTCAATGTCAGATTATTAAGCTACTACGACAGCTTGCTTGCTTATACGAATGAGAGTAGTGATCTCCATTACACGTGTGTAGTTTGACACTGAGCAAGGGTGTAAAGGTGCTCAATTGGATGAATGAGTTTCACTTGAACTGACTTCTCGAAGAATACTAATGAGTCTTCAATGGTAATTCTTCAGTGTGTATGTTATGTCCTTGACCTCAGAACTTAAGATTATGCATAGTATCTTTATGTTATATGATTTAAATGCCTTTAGTGTGTTTTCCAAAGTATAGTCAGCTGTAGCAAGGGAACTCTGGTATGAAATATATAGCACAATGAAGATATGATGATTAGGCCAATAGAAGAATACTGTCTCTTCCTATAAAGGGGAGACATCCTATGTGTTTGATAGAACTAGCTCAGAAAATCTTTGGCTGAGGTACGATGTGAATTAATAAATGTTCTTAATGTCACAAACGAGCAAATCTATTAAGGCAGATACGACTAAATTTCCTTTTTGATACCCAAAGTGATGGAAAATTTTTAAAATACTACCCGAGTTGTAAAGCTTCCTCCCATACCTACCGTCAATTTGCCGTCTAAAGTTGCTGATGTGGCCTATATCTCCTCGACCCAGGCAGACCTTGACCATAACCCGCGCTCTCCACCGAGATTTCCCGCGCTCTCCACCAAGGTTTCCCGCCCTTCGTCTAACTCCGCTACACATCCCACCCCTCTTTTATACATTCCCGCCATCGCCGGTGGTCCCTCCTTTCGACACTAATTTGTCTCATCCCCTCCAAATTGCTTCGTCCCCACCAACTTTCTTGGTTCAATTCCGTCACACTACTTCTTTGTCCCCAAAATTCATATTTTCTTTGTCCCCTCCCCAGTAACATCGGAATCTTTTAGTGAATGGCTGGAAGCCGGCAATGCGTCCGTCATGGCGTGACGGAAAAGAAAAGTAGTGAGTTTTGCTTTGCTGCGAATCGATCTCAATTTTATTTATTATTTTTTGATTCTTTTGTGTTAGATTATGTCAATCTTTTTCTTGGTTTACTTGTTACTTGTGTTTTTTAGCCTGTGCAGTAACGACTGATCCGGAACGACCTGCTTAGTTATGCATCATGGGGTCTTTATTAGAAAAACTGACGTGGAGTACGTGACAAAAGAAAAACCCTTTTTTATAGATGATGTCGATAAGGATCATGTATCCATTATTGAGTTAAAGGGAGATATCTAGTGGATCTGCTGAAAATTGCTCTGGAAGTGTGTACTAGGCTAGTGTATTACTGGAGACATCCTGAAAAGGGTTTTATTTGTTGCCAAACAAAAGAAGATGCATATGCTATGGTCCAATGGTGTGATGAATTTAATTCTGTAGATGTACATCAGGTTGACCCTCTACAGAATTTGGAGAATAGATCAACTGAAGTACAAAGTGATAGTTTGAGAGGTGATGAAGCCACTAAAGAGAAGACACAAGTAAATGAAGAAGACAGTGATACTGATCCTGAATGGTGCCCTGATGATGATGAAATTGCTGAGGAACAGATAAGGAAGGAAGTTAGAGGATAGTGACAGTGTTTGATGAATGGCCTTCTTGATGATGATATGAATGAACTTTCAGCTCCTTCTGTAGATCAATGTAAATGATGAGTGGATGAGGCTGTTGTAGAGTACCACGCTCAGAGTATGAAGATGAGGATGAGTTGGGAGCATTTCTAAGTGACTCAGAAAGTGCTGAAATCTTGCTAACTATACAGAGAGGTTGCTAAACATTAAGATAAAGTCTAGAAGGGACACTAACATGTGCTTCGCAATGGACGCATGAAAAATCCTGCATTTAAAGGTAGGCCAGACATGGGCAAGCACAGGGAGTTTAGAGCAGCCTTAAAGCAATATGCCATCAGTGGGAATTATCCAATAAGAATGAAATATAATGATAAGGAGAGAGTTAGAGCAATCTGTGTTGAAGGTTGTCCATGGGATATAGTTGCAAGCAGAAGGGAGGGTGTCCTAAGCTCCTTATTGTTAAACACTTAACAATGTCCATAATTGTTCAGCTGAGGAGGAAGTCATAATTGTGACCTATAGGATGAATTAGGATTAACATATCTAGACGTTCAAATCTGACCCTAACTGGAGTTTGGAGGGCTTATTGATGAGGTAATATAGAGATTTTTAGTTAGGATTACTAGATCAAAGGCAGGAAGCCAGACTTAATGCCTCAAGCTGGTTATGGAAATGCTGCTTCACCAGGTACAGCAGCTACAGATTCATGGTGTAAGAGCTTAAGAGTGTAATAGGGGAACAACTGTTGGCTTTAGTAACACAATCTGGCCACATTACAAAAGGTTTTTTATGTATGTATAGAAGCATCTTAAATAAGTTTTGAATTTTGTAACCAATGATTTTTATGGATGGTTGCTTCCCCTAAGGGAATGGTATGGAGGATCGTCCTTCTCACGCTGTGGTGTGGATAGCAGACTAACACAATTAGCAGTCTAATGCGGGCCTATGTGTAGTAGAATCAGAAAATAAACAGTCATGGGGGATATGGTTCTTAGATTTGTTGGCTAGAGACTTGGGATTCAATAGTGATACGAGTTATTTTGTTATGAGTGATAAGACAGAAGGTTAGACTAATAACTTTTCATTCATTTTTATTGCTTTACTCAGATGTGAACTGCAATGACTAACAACTTGATTTGCTATGTAGGCGCCTTGTCCTGTGTTAAGGAAATGTTCCAGATGCATAGGTTTGAGGTTTGTGTCAGTGCCTTCTACTGAAAAATTTCAAAAGTGATTCATTAAAGGAGAGCTTCTCAAAAGACTTTAATGGAAGATTGCAAAAGGCATATACACATTTTCCAACTTATGAGCGAAGGTATGGCTGAGATGCTTGCAAATTCTATCAGAGGAGGCTGCATATTATTGGTTATTCAGAATTATCCTAACAAGGTGAACTGGTGTACGAGCTTTTTCAATTCTCATTACAAAGTGTGATATGGTTACTAATGAATGCTGTCTAAGCTTGGAATAAATAAATTTTAGATGCTAGAAGAAAGCCAATTTTATCTTGTATGGAGGATATTAGGAGATTGATCATGTCTAGAATAGCTCACAAGAGACAAAAGATGGAAAAGTGGACTGGACCAATCTGTCCTAGGATCAGGGCCAAATTAGTTGCTATAAAGAAAGAATCATGCAAGTATAGAACAATTCTATCTGGTGGCCCATCTTATTAGGTGGTAGGTGGCAGTGAATGTGGTGACTATGTTGTTACTCCAGCAGAATTTTCATGCACTTGTAGGAAATGAGACATAAGTGGCATCCCTTGTGAGCATGCTTTGTCTGTTTTTGCTTCTAAAAGGCAAAAAGCTGAGGACCACTGCAGTGAATACTGCTCTATAGAAACATACTAAAAATATGTTGTCGAGCCTATTAATGGAAAAGATCTGCGGGCTAAATCTAATAGGAGACCAGTTAAGCCACCAGAGGTTGAATTTAAACCTGGGAGGCCAAGGACTGAGAGGAGGAAAGGAGCGTGTGAATCTCCAAAGCAGAAAAAGGGAATAAAGCAGTTGTAACTGATGAAGGTGGAACTGCTAGAACTGACAAGGGTAGGTGTCAAATTCTTAGATTGTCGTAATGTCAGAGTATGGATATAATAAGAAGGGCTGCAAGACGCGCCTGCTGTTAGGAGATGAACAGACTAATCCTAGAAGCCAAGAATAAGGGGCCCATTCAGTAAGTTCACTTTACAGTTTGCTTAGTTGTAAGTTTAGATGTATTGGATACTGCTTGACTATTTTTTTTTTTTTTTTGTAACAGGGTGCCCAAAAGAAAAGAAAGCAAAAAGTAACTACTAATAGGGCTGCTAATAAAATGAAGGCAAAAAGGCTAGCTGAGGTCAGCAATAAAGAAACCCAAGCTGGAGGTAGCAACAAAGAGAGATATTCAACTGGTCCACATTTTGAAGCATATATTCAAAATCTAAGAATAAATACGAAATCCAAATGTGTGATACATCTGTAAAGCAGTCATTACATCTTGTTGTATTACATTTTCAGAAAAAAAAATTTTTGTCTTAGCACAGCAGTTATGAATGCAGAATTCACCATCAATCCGTTCAACTGAGCCATATACAGGATGGGGAGAGTACAAGAGTGTGGATGAGACAACCTGGCTAGATATCTTTGCACAATGCAGCCTAGTCAGCCTAGTCAGCCTAGTCAGCCAACCCAGACCAGTTCAGCAAGAAATCATTCAAAGTAATTACAGAGTTCTATGTGCTTATTTTTGTATTAGCTCAGTGAATGCTTGTACACTGTAATTTCAGAGTGTTACAGAGCCTTTTATTTTGTGTCTGTTTTTATGTCTCGAACTGTTTGTATTGACTTTGTGAGGGTAACTGTTTTGTACTCACTGTGTAAATCAATGAAAAGCGTTGTACACTGATTCAGTGAATGCTTATGTAAATCGATGACAATTTTTTGTAACTCTTATTGGCTATAAAAGCAAGCTACCATTGACATCATAAAAGCCTGAAGTTGGCTCATGAAGTGAATTTCTCAATCACACACATGATTCACTGCCCTATGCATTTGAATAAAATAAGCGTCGAGCAACATTAACTTACACAGTAAAAAAGAAAATTTAGCCCCTATGCTTACACTAGTCATTTGCTTACAATAGAACTCTCATGAATTACTGTCATTGCTTAAAAGCCCACTCAGACAATCATTGCTTGACACAGTCATGCTTTACATAGTCATATACTACACTGATTGATCTAAAACTAAATATTAGCCTGTCATGGTGAAGAATTAGCACATGCTATTCATATGCTTAGTAGTCATTCCCTACACCAGCCTTTGCACAAAACAAACCAAGCTGTTTCAGATCAGGAACACAATCACTGCCATCAAAACGACTATTATAAACCAAACTTATTTATCAATCCGCGGAAATAGCCCGCCAATCACTGTCATTCAGTTAAAGAAAGGAAAAGGTAAATTAAAATCTGGTGGCATCAATATCAATTGTATTGGTACGAAAGCATACTTACCTTCCAATTTGGACACCTCGATAAAATGTCTACCCGGATTTTCACAGCGAATAGGAGTCAGGATCCACCACCTGCCTGAATTGCATATGATTCTGTGATATCCGAGGCCAAGCGGATTCATGTACTTGACCAAGCTTGCACTCATTGTTGAACTTAGAGCTCACGATCTAGAAAATTTAGTCGGGAAAGCAGGTAGGCGAGAATGATTTGTGGCGGGAAAGGAGGCACGCGGGGGCGGGAAAGCTGTGTGGGGCGCGGGATTGTGGAAGATCAGAGATGGAGGGGGGCATATAAACAGAATTAGAAAAAAGACAACGGAGATGGCCACATCAAGCAACTTTAGACAGGCAAATATGACGATAAGTTGGGTCGAGGAAGCTTTAAGCAACTCGGGTAGTCGTTAAAAATTTCCATCACTTGGGAATCACAAAAGGAAATTTAGCCAGCAGATACATATGATTGAAATCTATTACGAGTTGACAAATGTCACTCTAAGCTCATTCGGAGATGTTAAGAAAGGAACAGCAGGATTATAGGGTATGGGAATATTCATCAGTAAAGTTTTCAAGTGAAATGAAACTGATATTCATGTACCACAATCGGGTTGTCAGGACACGTTGCTAGACGTTAACGATGATGCTATGAATAAATATAATTAATTTGGTTGAATTAAGTTATTTGTTAATTGGTAATTAACTATTTATTCACTAGGAGCCTGCCGGCGTGGTACTGAACTTAATGGGTCACACGCAAATGAGATGCGATCGCGAAAAATCGAAAAATTGATCTTGATGGGCTGCTTTTGCAATGATCCAAAGTGTTGGACCGGAAGAAGAAGAAGGAATCGGCGTTCGCGACAACTAAAGAGCAAACCAACCCGCTAAGCATGGCGTTCGGTGCTCTTCCTCGGCTCAAGCGCTGCCTCTCACCACCTCCTCCTTCGACATTTGACGCCGGCGAGCAAAGATGTCGGTGAGCTTTGGAGCCGAGACAACCGCAGGTGATAAGGCTCTCGAGCACCCGCTCCTATTCACCGACGAGCTGTGTTTCAGCCAGTGGGCGGGGACGGCATCGAGCTCCGGGATATTGCACGCGGCGGCTCACTGCGGTGTGCAATCGTTGCACGACACCGAGCGTTCGAATTTTCGGCAACGGCGCACGATCCAGCGATCTGAGGGGACGCCGGAGACGGTGATCGGTCGTGGATAGAAGGTCGTGACGGCATGGTTCATCGGCAAGATTGAACTGCAACCGGTGGTGATTGGTTGTGCAGCCGAAGCTTAAGGAGGAAGAAGAAGAATTGTGTTCTTCTCGGCGGGCCGGGCAACCAATATAGATCAAGGCCCATTTCGATTTAATTCGATTAAATCGATTTTCGGTTTCGCGAGCGTCTCGGCGTGGACTAGCATTAGAGGCTGGGTAATTTCGCGGCTCGAATTCATCAGAATCCGAGGATCGTACGTGGCGTGTTCGAGACCCGCCAAGGATTTGATCAAACTCCGTACACGTTAGAACAATGATTGGATCGTGAATAAAAATTAATTAGATTAATTTATTATGTCACGCTTATTATTTACATGCGATGTATAATTTCGATATTATCATCAAAACCAATGTGATCCTGTATTCGGGTACACGGGGGTTGTGTTTTAAAAATTTAAAACTTTTGCTGCGCATCTGATGTGTTTTTCGACCCCGATAACCCTACACCTCCTATGCAAACATGAGCAGAAGATAGAAGAAAACTTTCGGCAGGGAAGTCTGCCAAATACAAGCAAAAAAGAAGAGTGTTGAAGACCTTGCAGAAGCTAACATCTCTTTCGGCCAGAGATTTTGTAGGTGTTTCTCTGCCTCATGAGGATGCGTTGCTTTTCTCTATGATAATGGCGGACGCACAAGTCGAACGTGTCTTGATCAACGGGGGCAGTGCTGTAGATATATTGTTCTGGAATGCATTCTTAGCTATAGGACTGACGACCGACTTTTTAGAGGCTTGCAACACGTTGCTAATCGGCTTCTCAGGCGAATCCTTAACTCCCAAAGGAGTATTGCTGTTGTGGGTCACTATTGGAGAATTTCCCAGATAGTGGACCATCCCTGTGTCATTTGTCGTAGTAGAAACAAGCTCACCTTACAACGTCATCCTTGGGCGACCAACAATCCACGATTTGAGAGCGGTAGTGTCTACCTACCACCAGAAGATGAAGTTTCCCACGCAAGGCGGGATCGGAGAAGCCAAAGGAAACAAGCAAGCGGCAAGGAGATGCTTTGTCTCCGGGATGAAGAACAAATCAATCCAGATAATAGCCAATGTCGAGATCAACCACATAGACAGGACCGACTTACGGAGCACACCGATGGAAGAGATGATGAAGCTATCCCTGAACGTGACGGAGCCAGAACGAACGGTCTAGATAGGATCCATTTTGCAAGAAGAGGAACGAGAAACGTTGTTGGAATGGTTGGGGTGGACCCGAACATTGTGACACACCTGAAAAAGTAGATGCCCTAAAAACCAGTTATATTTAATATATTGGCGAACACACACTTTATTATAAACATATTTTGTTTATTTATTTGTTTAATTATGGTTACTCCTATTTATCGCATCGTCATATTTTGTATGTATTTATGAATGCATGTAATAAACCCCATGGACAAGGGTAATAGATTTAGGATCATGATAGTAGATCATAATGAGACCTAATATCTTATAAATCTAAGTTTAAAATATTCTTAGTCATAGGTGCATTGAGTAGGGGGTTATTGGCACCGCAAAGACTAATACACAGCTTATTATCTCATTTGATGAGAGTAGTGATCCATTATACAATTGTAGTTACACTGGAAGTAAGTGTGTAGGGCTGCATTGGAGAATGAGTTCACTGAATTGAACTCGCTAAAAAAATACCAATGGATACTATTCATGTGGTTATTCTTTGCCTGTGATAGTTTGTGCCTTGAATCCTTTGACTTCGAGGTTGCCCTATATCTTATGTGGTAGAAAATTTTATACTTTAGTGTGTATCCAAGTACGGCAGCTTAGCTGTGCACGGGTGCCATCTAGGTATAGGTCTTTGCACATGAAGATAGATGAGAACAATAATCTATCACCTCCTATTAATCAAGAGAATATTCTATGTGTCTTTAATATAGAATTAGCTCAGAAAATCGTTGGCCGAGGTACGATGTGAA
>MJHO01000373.1:36979-82601 GCA_002076135.1 Xerophyta viscosa | reverse complement strand
GGAGTGGTTTTTGTAAAGTGGAAGCAAATGAGCTGAACACGGTTGTTGGTGATTTGGGGCCAACGTACTTTTCCACTTCAACTTGCTTGTGTTTTCTACTTGTTCTTCCCTAGATCCTAGTATAGCATCCAAGGCACTCGCGGACGAGTCTAGACAGCGGAGAGCATCCGGATCAGAAGGACATGGAGTCCGAGATTGGGAAGTTGCAGCAGCAGACTTCGGAGGAGAGAGTCACAGCCGTTCGTGAGTTCAAGGCGTCTGAGGAGTACAAGAACTATGCCAAGAACTGAGGTTTCTACCAGTCAGTGGTGGTTATCCGCCACGTTGTTTCGCGCCTGAGCCAAATGGACAGTGTCGTTTTGTAATAGGGGATTAGAGGAATTAGAGGGGTAGATTAGCAGTTAATCATTTTGTAATAGGTTCCACGTCTTCCACGTGTCGTTTTATACAGGGTATTAGAGACATTTCTTGATTTAGCTTGGATCTCACGTTTTTGTGGTCGGCGTGGCCTGTATTCAATAGATCGTTGTTATATAACGAGGACTGAGCAAATGGACTGCTCCTCATCATTTCTGCATTACATTCTCTTTACCGATGAATCGAACCTCACGGTCATTCCAGGGAGTATCATTTGCCCCCGACATGTGCCTTGAGGGCTTCGAGGTGACGTTCGAATAAAGAGAGGGATAGTACGCATGCTATCTTAATTTACAACACCAATACAAATTCCTAATACACAATTCTAGATCGGCCTAATCCATGATCACCCTTCACCACAAAACCATTAATATCACATACGAATAAATTAGTACGATATATTAACAAAACCAATGATGGCTCTATTACCACTGTTAGATTACGAGATAAATCAATATATCAAATGTACAGCGAAAAATTTAAAATTTTTACAATATTGCCCGTAAAATCCGAAACAAGATCCCATTTGTATGCTAAAATAATCGTAACATCATATATATCGAATATACATGACAAACCACGTGATCGAAATAAATTAATCTAATTAATTTATTCAGTCCTATCATGCTGCTAATCGTGTCTACGTGTTTATCGGAATATCTTGAATCCGTGAGGTGAGAACTCCAGAAGAAAATCAGGTTCCCATAAATCAAGCCGCGAACGTAGCCGGCCTCTAATAGTAATCCACAATAAGACGATCGTGAAACCGAAATTCGATTTAATCGAATTAAATCGAAACAACAATAAGCTTAATTGGGGTAGTGATCCAATATTGGATCGGATCCAACAGCTGCTCACTAAGCCAACAGCCTCTTCTTCTTCTTCTTCCAGCCGTCCGAGTACCGATCGAGCTCGCCGCTGATTCGTCGTCAAGAACTCCCGTCGTCAACCGCTGGGCATTCGCGGTCACGGACACTGTGAGCAACCGCCGAAGCCGTCGAAGATCGCCGGAGTTTTACCGGTACAATGTTTCCAGCCTAGTCTTATCGAAGCAGCCGAGAGCTCGCCGCCGTTCACGCCTTGTCTGAGCTTCGTCGCCGAGACGTCCTAGAGGAGACGTAACCAACCTCGCCGACCGGCTCAGTCTTGCAAAACGACGATCGTTGCCGAGAGCTCGCCGACGCAAAAACGACGCCGACGCAAAAACAACACCGACGCTGGTGAAGATGATCGGAGGAGAAAATGAACACACATTCGGAGCTACAACCGGCAAGGAGGAACACTTATAGCCGTGCTAGCGGCCCGTTCGTCTCAACGCACGCTGGACGCCCGCGAAAACGGCCATCGCTTTGCTGCCGAGAAACGCCTGTGCGAAAAATTAAAGATTCTTGTATTACACAAAAATCCTCAATACTTCTTTTTTGCAAATTCAGACCCTCATAAATTTACAAAATCTCGGACCACCAAAACTATTTTGGCAAATTCAATCCCTGTATGTACAAAAATTCGATTTAGCGATCGTGTCTCATTTGCGTGTGACCCATTAGATTCAATACCACGACAACAGTGAATAAATAGTTAGTTCGACCAATTAACAAATAATTAGTTCAACCAACTACTTAGTTATCCACCGATTATGGTTGACGTCTAGTAATATACTATGACCACCTGTGTGGGCATGAATATCCAATTTATCATCAAAACCTCTTATATGAATAGTTACCTTGCGCTATAATCCTTCTATTTCTTTCTAACATCCCAAATGAGTTTAGAGTATAGATATCAGTCAAGCTCTAAATCTGCTCAATCATATGTATCTGTCTTTAGATTAGCTCTGTTGTGATATTAAGAATGCTTCTTAATTCACATCGTACCACGACCAAGAATTTTCTGAGCTAGTTTTATGTTAAAGACATATAGGATGTTCTCCTCCTTACTAGGAGGTGACACATTCTTTATTGGTTCTCATCTATCTTCATGTGCGAAGACCTATATTCAGATGGCGCCCGTGCACAGTTGAGCCGTACTTAGATACACACTAAAGTATAAATATTCTACAAATAAGATATTATGACAACCTCAAGTCAAAGGATCAAGGCACAACTATAACAGCAAAGAATCACCATTGACTAATTCCATTAGTGTTCTTTAAACGAGTCAATCCAGTGAACTCATTCATCCAATGAGCACCTACACACTTACTTCAATGTCAACTACACTTGTAGTAATGAGATCACGACTCTCATCATATGAGACAATAAGCTGTGTATTAGTCTTTACGGTGCCATTGAGCTCCTAGTCAATGTACCTAAGACTAAGAATATTTTAAACTTAGATTTATAAGATATTAGGTCTCATTATCATGATCTACTATCATGATCCTAAATCTATTGCCCTTCCTCTTGGGGTTTATCACATGCATTTATAAACACACAAAATATGACGATACGATAAATATAAATAACCATAATTAAATAAATAAATAATGTTTATAATAAAGTGTGTTCACCGATATATCAAATATAATTGGCTTTTAGGACATCTACACTTTCATTTTGGCCACAGGCGAATCTCTGTGGCTTAAGGCACAAATGATCTGCTCTCTTCTTTTTATGATTCTAGACCGATAATGACATGCACGTGCATCGTCTCCTCTCATGTACAATGGGCACTTAACTTGTTGGCCGCGTGTGAATTCCTTCTGGTTGAACTAAGTTTTACCGGGTCTGCGAGCACCCATTACTAAAAATAGAAAAAATTCTACATAAAAATGAACATATAATCAGACAGATCGACCAAAGGCCAGGTCTTATCAAATATCAAATAAAAGGCATGAAGAAGAATTGGGGCAACACCGAGGTTTGGAAGGACTGTTTTCCGATTGACTATCACCAACTGAGTACATGCGATCGAACTAGACATTTTGCAACAATTACGTATGTTGCTCTTGTTGATTATAAATCAAATTTAAAATTTATTTTATTATATATATTATTTTATTTTAATTGTCAAGAAGGGCATTTTGGATATTTTACCAAGTTAAAAAATTCCAGCAAAATCTTTGCTGGGATCTCTTTATCTTTTCCATAAAAATTCATTAGTTTGGCTTACAAAACAAGATATCATAGAGAGCTTAAGGTGTGACAAAAAGCAATGAAAATGAGAAAGGGAGAGATAGATGGAGTGTGCAGGGATGATGGGATTTAGCCTTTTTGCTTTTCCTCTCCAGAATGAACCGAGCCCCCCACTTCCTCTTCTTCTTCTTCTTCTTCTCTGGAATATGAACTCTCCACTCACTGTATGAACTTCTCATTCTTCAAAAATTTTATTTAAACAATTTCTAAGCTTTTCTAAGCTTTAGTGAGAAACTATTTTCAAGCTCTTTTTCAAACGAAAAACTCGGTGGTGTCTCACTCGACTCCGAATCGTGCAAATCGGAGACCGAAATGGTCGTTGTATCCGTCGAATTTGCTAGAGAGACCCGGCACGGGCGACAATATTCGATTGGGACAAGTGCTACGCACGCCTCGACCGGTAAAATTTCTAAGCTTACCTTTTATTTTGAGTTGTTGTTTTGTAGGTTATTTGGATCACTTGAAGTGATAGTATTTGTAAGTACTCTTCAATTATTGTTAGTACTAAATTTTTTGTTTTTAATTTATATATTTCAGAAATAAATTGTGTGGTAATTTTCTACTATTTTAGGCTCAATAAATCCATCAATTCCAATCGAATATTTGTGTATCTACTTATAGAAATTATGGATTAGATTTATAGCCATGGATGTTAATTTTATGTCCTACACTTGTTCTTAAATTCGGTAAATTTAGGCATGGCATGTCATGTGTATTTGTGGTTTTTTATTAATAAGTGTATTTTAAAATTATGCAGAAATATTGTGATGTGTTGTGTTCCTTTTCGAATGGCCCCGATTGATGATATTAGACCCGAAAAAATTTGAGGGTGATGGGTAGATGTTAGGCCGTTGGCAAAATCAAGTACAATATTGGCTTTTAACTTTGGGGTTTGGCCTCCGCTATTGGATATAATTCCTTTACCTTACCAACTTCATCGCAAGAATCATTCCGGACCGTTAATTCTTTACCCACTATCCCACCACAACGTCGTTCCGGTTAGGGTCAATTCCAACAACGTAATAACCAAAACCAAAATCGGAACCAACCCACAAACCACCGTAATACCTATGCTCTTCCACCACCAATGATTACCACAACCACCTCACCTCACCTAATCCAAACCCCCGACAAATCAATTTCATTTGTTTCGTAGGATCTTTTGGTGTATTGGAGCAATGAATTTATGATATTATTATAGTTACACTAGTAGCGCAAGAGTTTATGATGAACTTGAACCGAAAGTAACGGACATGATGATGAGGGATGTCAAACGTTATATGGCCACCAAATTTCAAAAGAGTTCAAGTTCGTAGATAATGAACCCATGAATCCCCAAAATTCTATGAGTTTGAAAAATAGTGAATGCTTTGCGAGCTAGTGGAACTACCTTTTCGGATAGTTTTCTTGTTCATCACTTAAGATCGTCTAACCAAGCTCTTGGGAAACAATTTACTTCCGATCTAAACCGTAGTGCAAGGGTACCCCTAAACCTTGATCCAAACAATTTCTCAAGTTTAGAATGGAAGAACAAAGACTACTTTAGGAAAGTGAGGTGAAACCCAAAACTACCTCAGTCCAAATGTAGAGAGTCAACCTAAACCTTTTCATTTTCCAAAAGAAAAAGTTTCCACCAAAAATGAAAAAGAAGTTCTCCACCATCAAGCCAACTCCCAAATTAAAACCCAAAACCAATACCACAAAAATAAGCCATCATTCAAGAAGGGCCAAAAGAAGAGAGAACATTGCTATGTATGTGGCCTTACCAATCACTTTGCACGAGATTGCTATCATTTAGGAAGACTGAACCTGTATACTCCGAGAAACAAGAGGAATGAGCATCCGTCCTCCGATCCTCAAGTTAACATGGTGACTTAGGAGCCGGTTTCCTTCCGGACCGGTCAGGGTCAGTTCTCTTCTCACCTGAAGTGAATTATGCCTCCACTGATCTTGATTGGTGGTATTGATCTTGGTGCTAATGTACACATTATGCTCAATCATCCTCTTGGTTTTCCTCATTACAGTCACATGTGGAGAAGTGTGACCATGGGTAAACAACGCCGTTGCACAAGTGATAGGCATTGGTTGAAGTAGTTTTTGAAGCATCTTCCGGAAAAGAAATTAGTACTTCGAGAGATGTCTATCATGTTTCCGAAATGCTGGAATTTGATTTAGTTTGTTGCTTTACTTTGTAACTAATGGCTACTCTTTGTTGTTGAAGCCAATTACTGTTGTTATTTAGAACGAATGGTAATTTTTGTTGCGAAAGGGATTTATATGTGATGGCTTATTTAAACTAAATGTTGAAAAACTTTATGTTAGATGCTCTTGCTTATGAATGTCAATGATAATTCATCGTCATCTTTGTGGCTATGGACGTTTTTAGGTCATGTAAAATTTATAATTCCATTAAGAAAATGATAGCATGGAATTAATTACCTTCTTGTGATTTAACTTCATGATTTAAATGTGATATATGTGTTGAAAGCCAAAGATTCCTAAACTTCCTTTCAAGTCTGTAGACAAGATGGATAGTGAGTTTTGGAGCTTATCCATTAGTGATATTTGTGATGGTGTAAGCTTACACGTGGAGTAGTAAGTATTTTATAACTTTTATTTATGATTATTCTAGATATTGTTATTATCTACATGTTGAAAAGGCTAAAAATGAATGCTATGAGTAAATTTATTTTATTTAAGAAGAGGCTGAAAATCAGTTTAGAAAAGAGAATAAAAATTTTTGAGATCCGACCGTGCGGTGGATTACTTCCAATGAAATTGTAGCTTTTTGTAAAAAGTTCTGGCATAATTTCATGAGGTGACCGCTCCTACTTCTCCCCAAATCTAATGGGGTACAGAAAGGAAAAATAGATACTTTTGATGGGAATTGGTCAATGTCATGCTCCGGAGTTCCGGTGCACCTGAAAATTTGTGGGGGAAAGCATTTAACTGCTTGTTTCTATTTTTAAACCGGTGCCACAAAATCTAAGAATAAAACACCTTATTGAACTATGGACAAATAAGCACCGGAATTTGACTTTATCTCAAAGTGTGGGGGTGCCTCGCCAAAGTTAAGGTGCCAGTTTCAAAACCAATAAAATAGGTTCCAAGAACTGTTTGATTTGTATGTTTGTTGTTTTGCTATTAAAATAGTAAACGCCTATAGATTTTTAGGTAATTAATCCGATATTTCTGATATTGCACCTTGAATACTATTTTAAAGCCGAATGTTGTATTCTTTTGAAAATTGTTTTCTTTATTCTTGCCACAACATCTTACAACACTCAACCTAAGCACTTCTACACCACCAAAACACATAAATGAAACTATCTCAAGAATGAGAAGAAGTAGAGGGTTAGAACAACAAAAAGATTTTGTGATGATTTTGTTATGAATGTTGAAAATGATCCCAACAACTTATGAAGCCGCCATGGAATTCTATAGATAGGTCATTTTGGAAAGAGGCGTTAAAGTTTGAATTAGATTCTATTTTGCAAAATCATACATGGGATTTAGTAGATCTTCTCCCGGTTCTAAGCCATAGGGGTTGTAAATTGGGAATCAAGAAGAAATTAAGACCCGATGGTGCCGTACATAATATAAAGCTAGACTCGTTGCAAAAGGCTACACGTCAAAAAGCCGGGGTATTGATATTTTGATGTTTATGCTCCTGTTAGCAGCATTTACCACTATTAGAATTTTTAGTGGCACTATGCTCTATTTATAATCTTGCATATTCATCAAAATGGATGTGAAAACTGCTTTTCTAAATGCGTGATTTAGATGAAGAAAATTTATATTGCAAACAATCCTGAAGGTTTTGTGATAAAAGGGGCATTGAAGAGAAAGTATGTAAATTGAATAGATCTCTTATGGTCTTTAAACAAGCCCCTAAACAATGGCATGAGAAGTTTGATAAGTGTTGCTTTCTTTGAATTTCAAAATAAATTCTACAGATTGAATGTGTCTATTATAAAGTTAGTGGAGAAGATAAAATATAATCTTATGCCTTTATGTTGATGATTCCTTATGTTGGCACTAGTATGCAGATTATTGATTATACTAAAGCATTATTATGTGCTAACTTTGATATGAAGGATATTAGGGCAAGCAGATGTTATCTTAAATGTGAGATTGATACGTGAAAGGCAACGGTATTATCTTATCTCGAATCTCATTATGTTGACAGTTTTCTTAAATAAGTTTGGTTACCAAGTTACCAAAGCTCTATCCAACCCTTAGAGGACTAATTACATTAGTGAAAACATCATGGTGAACCTGTAGGTCATAGGACAGATCAAAATTATGCACAAATTATTGAGGTCATTAGGTTTTTTGGTGAACTATACTAGACCGACATAGCTTAGCAGTAAAGATAGACTATGTAGGTAATACAAATTAATCCTAGTCATGAACATTGGAGAGCACTAGATAGAGTAATAGGTACTTGAGAGGGACATCTAACTATGTCTTCACTTTAACTGGATTTTCCTAAGTTTTTAGAATTGTTATTGTGATGCTAATTGGATGAGTGACTCTCAAGATTAAAAAATCTACTTCAGGATATGTGTTTTTACTTTAGGTTGGGCTGCTGTAATCTTGGAAATCTTGTAAACAACTTGTCATAGCTAGTAACACTATGGAATCTGAGATTATTGCCCTAGATACTGCATGCATAGAAGCCGGAATGGCTTTAGAGATTCTAATGCATGATATTCCTTTTGTTCATTGCCTCTATCTCCTATTGCGGATAAACTGTGTTGCAGGACTGCTATTGAAAAATGACAACCAAGAGAATGCAGATGTGCATATTGAATAGGCGTCTTAAAAGTGCGACTCAGTCCATACGATACAAACTAAAGAGAGCAGTAGTTGCATTACGGACATTCAAATCAGAAAATAATCTAGCTGATCATTTGACAAAAACCCTTGTCCAAAACGGTGTTTTGGAACGTTCGCAGGGGATGGGGTAATTGCCGTAATAAAGGTCACGCGGTGGAAAACCCTACCTCCTTGAGTCAAAGGGCTAAGAACGAGCCGAACGATGACCTATTGTGGTATAGCACTCACAACTATGGCCCATCCCTATGACGAGTGAGTGCTTTAGAGAGCAAGCGTAAAAAGGAGCGGAACTTGTTTGAGAGCCATGTCCGCGAGGGACAAATGAGCTATACAAATAATTTTATACATAACTAAAGAAGTTTTTAAAAGGGTAATTCCTCTTAAGTTAAATCAAGATCCGAATGA
Organism: Xerophyta viscosa; assembly: GCA_002076135.1. Lineage (NCBI taxonomy): Eukaryota > Viridiplantae > Streptophyta > Magnoliopsida > Pandanales > Velloziaceae > Xerophyta > Xerophyta viscosa. The sequence goes on along the minus strand of MJHO01000373.1, from coordinate 73,803 downwards.
GTCCGCATCCATGGACGGGGTGAGTCTTGACTTGCTTTACACCCTTAAGGATCTCGACCTAATGTGTGGAATCGTGGGGTCGCGATTTATGGATAACGTTGCGATCCTAAAACACACATTAATAGATACACGTTGCGCATGACCGAAAAAGTGCACAAGCCGCGAGACACCAATACCGAGTGGCATTGTGTGTATGTTGGTTGAATCCGAGAATGAAGACCGATTCAAGGCAATGTCCATGAGTTCTTCGGGCCAATGGCCAATTATCACTAAGCAAGAGTTCAAACCCGGAAAGTACTTTTTGCCTATTGCACAATGTTATTAATATTTGAATTAGCTATTTAATGACTTTTATATGTTTTCTATCGTTATGTTTTATTTTCAAAATTTTCAATTGATTTATGTCGGGATTGTGATTATAACATCAAATTTGAAATATTTTATATATAATTATTTTATTTTATTGTCAAGAAGGGCATTTTGGATATTTTACAAGTTAAAAAATTCAGCAAAATCTTTGCTGGATCTCTTGTATCTTTTCCATAAAAATTCATTATTTTGGCTTCTTACAAAACAAGATATCATAGAGAGCTAAGGTGCTGTGACAAAAGCAATTGAAAATGAGAAAGGGAGAGATAGATGGAGTGTGCAGGGATGATGGGATTTTAGCCTTTTTTGCTTTCCTCTCCAGAATGAACCGAGCCCCCCCTTCCTCTTTTCTTCTTTTCTCTCTGGGAATATGAACTCTCACTCACTGTATTGAACTTTTCTCATTTCTTCAAAAATTTTATTTAACACAATTTCTAAGCTTTTTTAAGCTTTAGTTGTGAAAAAATTATTTTTCAAGCTCTTTTTTCAAACGAAAAACTCGGTGGTGTCTCAACTCTTACTCCGAATCGTTGCAAATCGGAACCGAATGCGTCGTTGTATCTCCGTCGAATTTGCTAAGAGACCCTTGCACGGCGCGGCAAATATTCGATTGGACAATGCTACGGCACGCCATCGGACCACCGTAAAAATTCAACCTTACCTTTTATTTTGAGTTGTTGTTTTGTAGGTTATTTGGATCACTTGAATGATAGTATTTGTAAGTACTCTTCAATTATTTGTTTAGTACTAAATTTTCTGTTTTAATTTATATATTTCAGAAATTAAATTGTGTGTATTTCTACTATTTAGGCTCAATAAATCCATGAGCTCTAAGATCCCAAGAGGCCAAGGCAAAGACTATTCACAATAACCATCACTCAATCAGCGGTGTAGACTATGTTGTGATCTCCAGCAGCGTTGAAGTAGTGCAGAGTTTGATCTAATTCATAGCAGCATCAAGCATCAGAGTGCAACTCAAAAGAAACTGCAAACCCCAGCAACCGCAGAAGATGAGGTGACAACAACCATGGAGATGAAAATGCCAGCGATAACGGAGAGATAACGTTTCGGATAGCAGGATCAGAGTGGAGAAAACCAAGCAGCAGCACTCGGCAATCATAGAGAGGGTAGTGGTCCAAGGCGTGAGCATGAACACCGAGTCGAGACAGGTTGACCTGGCAATAATGTTCATATGTTGTTCGTTAATTTTCTTGGCTATGCTACTGCACCTTGCATCAGCAATAGTGGCAACTGAGTCCTGAACCCCGGCGCGGCGGCTAGAATATTTTACCCTCTAATTTATATGGTTAAAAATGTAGGGTCCAGGGCTGTTGCCGGTGACCGAAGGTCATATTATGTGAGCAGTGGTAGTTCGACTCATGATCATGAAGATTGAAACTGAACTTGCAAATGAAGAGTACGCAAGTTAGACTGCCCAACAAACAATCCCCTTTGCAGATGCAGTTGTATGTCAAACAAAATCACTGTCGCGAATTTCATGAATTTGCTTTCTTACAAGAAAAAACTTCTCACGAACTTGCTAGAAAAGAAAATAAAGGGACCATTTTCATAGCATTTGTGTAATATCTTATGAAGTTTCCAAGTAAAAGCCTCAACAAACTTAAAAAATAAAAATATAAAATAAAATAAAAATAAAACTTGCATGACAGTTTTTACTCTAAAGATTGTTTATATCATTAAACCAGCAGATTCAAGTACTCATCTAGATCGACCATGACCAAAGGAACTTTTGAGAATTATTCTATATACCAAGAATGCTGCATCTGAAGCTTTGATCAGAAGGAGTGGAAATTGTTGTTTTTATTCTAATAACCTTTAACGAAAATCATCACTCAAATTGGAATCTACAAATGGTGATATTTTTTCCACAATAACTTCGCACAAACGCCACCTTTCTTTTTCCAACCTGTTCTTTCATTAAAGTTAAGAACAGCACAAAGGCAATGGAGAAGAAATAACATTACTAGAAAACACAGTACCATTTGGTGAAAAAACCCACACCAAAAAAAAAAAAAAAAAAAAAAAAAAAATCAGTTCCCAATATTTTGATGAAACCGTAAACAAGCATCTCTTAATTAGCACCCTAGAAAGGGAGAGTGTGTGTACTGTATCATGCATCCCTATATACATGCTTGGAAATCCCCGTTAATATTGCCGTATTAGCTTCTCAATGTCCAACTCTTCATCTTTTCTTCTACTGTTCTTCTTCATTAAATGACAGAAAGCTGTTGCTGTTCATAGCATTACACTTAATGGATCCGAGGTTCCTCTCGGAGCAATTGGACAATGCAACCGACATGATCTCTCCGATCCACACTTTATCTTCTTCATTTTCGCAGCACCACCACAAGAAAACCAATGAAAATCACGTAAAAAAGGATAGCAAAGATTCGATATAGAGCATGCAGTTTTATAAGGCTTAAAAGAGAGGAGCAAGCGAAGATCCACAGTTAGCAGTGCCGGGCCACGCTGCAGCTCCGATCGCCGGATTATTCCAGTAGAAACTAGACGCTTCAGCTGGGACAACTGTCGTAGCAGTAGCTGTAGCAATGGCGTCGTAAGAATCGTTATCACAAGGCAGTTGCCAGCTCATCAGTGATCTGTTGCTTATCACACTCGCAGTCTCGTTCTCGATCTTCACCTCCTTCAGAGCGTCTAAGTTTGTGGAGATCGTTAAATGCTGTGGCTCGTACGATAAAAAAGTATGGTTGTAATCGTCGATTCTCGTAGGTTGGTTGAGGCTGGAGACGAGCAACGAAGCGGCGCCGGCAGAGGAGGACGAGAAGAGATCAGAATAGTCATTCAAGAACGCTGCAGCCGCCGAAGACGATGGCTGCAGTTGATTACTGAATCCAGAGTGGTACTCCTCCTCGTTGTTATGTTCATTGGAATTGAAGGTAAGCCCGAGCGCGTTCATTTGCGGCTGGAGATCGTAAGTCTGCATTCCGAGCAGACCGAGGTTGACGTCGGAAGCCGCTGCAGCGGTGAGGCCGTAGACCAAGGGGTTGAGTTCTTCGCAGCCACCATTGATGCTGAGCTGGTTAGGAGTTGGGAGGAGTGAAATGCTTGAGATGGGGGAGGAGGAGGAGGTCGGCGTCGGTGTTAGCGTCGACTTCTTGACGCGCTTGTTTTTCCGGCAGCCACCGCCGACAGGGACGTTGCGGAGAGTGCCTCCACGTGTCCAGTATCGCTTGCAGGCCTTGCAGAAGTGGCGCGGCTGCGAGAGGCTGTAGTTGTTGTAGTAGCAGAACTTTGTATTCGTCGAGTCGCAACGCGGGCACCGCAGCGGCGCTGATGTCTGGCCGTTACCGCTTCCGGTGTGCTGTTGCTGCTGATCAGTAACGCAAGGGGAGTCAGCTGCACGGTCGCCACCAGGTGCGGCGGCGGTGGTGGGGGCGGGGGTAGGGATCAGGAGTCTGCCGGTCATCATCTGCGCGCACAGGAAACAGATCAAAATTTAGCGAATATTATGTGATGTAGAAAATGGAAATGAGAGAGAGAGAGAGAGAGAGAGAGAGAGAACCAATAATGATGGGGGAAGGTATGGAGGAGGAGGAGGAATGAACAAGAGAGAAGGTTCGGAGACAAGAGCTAGAGAACAAAATAGGCATGCAGCGTGTAATTGACTCGGATTGCGATAGATAGATGGACGGTGTAGGCAACGTGTGAGGACTTGTACCTCCTCCTATTAAGTACTGTTTGCTACAAATCAATCAATTATGGTATTTCATGTAATAATCAGATTCCTTTAATTCTTTATTACACTCATTCTTATTCCTATTATTATATACAAGTATTCTATCTTCTGAATAATAATTTAGAACTTAAAAGAACATTATTTATCTTTTTTGTTTTAGTTAAAAAAATGATAAGAACAAACTTTTCAATAGTTATATCCCTATTGAAAATAGATTAAACTAAATGGCAAATAATACAAAGTACGAATGTTAATTATTATCTTATGTTAAATTGTCAATGACAATCATTCTTTGGTTACTCTTTCTATATATATTAGCCATTCCTCTAGGCAATGCAGGTTACCTTCTGGACCTTTTCCTGTATCTAGAATATTAAACCCATACCATTATATTTTACTATTTCAAGAAAATAAGCTGAGATGGAAATCTAATCTTTAAAAACATGTACCTTTTGGTAAACTCGAAAAAATAAACAATGATGTTCCTCTGTTAAAACCTAATCAATGATGTAGCATGTATGATAAAGAGTGATTATGGTATGCTCAAAATTAAATCAAAGAGAGAGGACGGAAGCACATGGGGTTTAGCGGAAACACTACCGACCGACCTGCTGCCAACGCTCGCTGGCTGCTGCAGTCATCCACTCGCTCTCACACAGCATTTTCTCAATACAATCTAATCTCCGCACACTCCGAACAGAGACGACAGCAGCAACAATAACAAGATGATAAAAAGAGTCGGTGTCGGACCCACTAACACAGACAGATTGAAGTAGAAGAAGAAGAAGGTGTATCAGAATGAGAGATGATCAGTTGCATCCTGTAGCATTAGCTCTCTGCCTCGACCCAGGTTAAAATAGCGGATGGATGGGCGATGATGACAGCGAATCCCGAGGCAGCAGGCAGCAGGCAGCCACGGCTCGAGACCCTAGAAGAACAATCTCGCTTTAACGCAGTAGTCGTAGCCTACTGCTGCATGCCCATGGGAATTGGTAAATACTATTACCTATGCAGAGCTATATTAGTATATCAAAGACTATTATATTAGTTGTGATATTGTATTCAAAGGAGGAAGAAAATTCCGACGGGAAAGTGACCACACCCACCAACCATGTGGTGTTCAGCCAAAGAACCAAATGAACGGATGGTGCTGCTGATATACTGGATATACATACCGTTAGAGGTCCCAGGCGTGTCACTGCTTTGGGTAGGCAGCCATGTGCCAAGCAGCTCATGAATGTCAGACCCTCTCTCTCTCTCTCTCTCTCCACCATAGGAGAGGGAGACGGAGAGGTGTGGATTTGTTGTAGAACGAGAGATCTTTTTTCTGGGGACAATTATTCTTCCCTCGAACTAAAGCAGGCAGGCTCTCATCTGGATCTTGCTACCGACAACTTATAATTTAATACTTCTATCTGATCCCTTGGTGTTTGCTGTTTCTTCTTCGTCTCTCGATTCCTGCTTAACTTAGTGCAGAATTCAGAGAGGTCGAAGGCTACGAAGATGAGGTGGTTACTATCTTTACCCTAATTTACCTACACCGATCCAAGTTTCCCCGAAAAAGCAAAAACTTTGGATTAATGTCGGGCTTGTTCAATTGGGGTTGGTATTTTGCCTATTCGGATATAGCATAAATTCGGACCTGCCACGTGTCCGTTGGCGAGCTAGACACTAGACTGAAAGGAGAGTCCAAGGCTCGCGTATAGCCTTAGGGACTGTCAAGATGAGACCGACATCGGCGTTACGATCGACCTTCACCTCGGAATGATCCAAAATCTCGGGGGCATGAGCAAAACCAAAGAGGACCAAGTCAAGCTAATAACCGCCGAGTGAACGTGGGGCAGTTAGTTACGCGGCGACCCACCGATCGTTGGAGCTGACTTGGCAAAAGGAGGATTGTTCAACCCACGATCTCCACTAGATCCACTATTCCAGCAACTGCCACGACTTGGCACATACTAAGCTGTTGGGTTATTCGGGGTTGAAAAATACATCAAATTCGCAGCGAAAATTTAAAAATTTAAACTTAATCCCCATGTAACCGAATACAGGATCACATTGGCAAGCTATAATAATCGAAACACATACATCGCATGTAAAATAAACATGACATATTAAATTAATCTAATTAATTTTATCACGATCCTATCATACTTCTAATCGCGGTATGAGTTTATCCTCAGAGATGAATTGAAGGGCGAAAATATCCGGCCTCCAATACTAGTCCACGCTGAGACGCTCGCGAAACCGAAATCCAATTTAATCAAATTAAATCGGATTTGGGCCCGGTTTGGTCGGATCTAGGAAGGCCCGTAAGGAATGGTGTCTTCTCCTCCACTCCTTGCTTTGCACCGCAGCCGACGCCGCCGACCCTTGCCGTCAATCCACGCCGGCGCGACCTTTGATCACATATCAAACACCGCCTCCGTCTCTCTTCAACCGCCGAAGCGCACGCTGCCCTTGTCGAAGTTTTGCATTCGGTATGGTGCAACCGTTGCACTCGAGATTCTGGACGTCGTCACCACCGCTGGAGATCGACGCCACGATCACGGGCTGGCTGAGAGGAGGACGTTGAGGTCAAGACGATGTCGGTTAGACGGAGAAACAAGGAACTTGTGCAGTCGGCCGAGAAGCTCCAAAAGCTTCAACCGAAGGGATTGTTCGCTCGCGACAAAAGTCGGAGAAGAAGGCAGCTGACTGGACGTTGAAGATCACCGTTCACGGTGCTAGCGGCCTAGGGTTTCTTCTCGTCTGCGTCGGCGCCGAATTTTCATTCTCTCGTCGGCAACGAAGCGATTGTACATATATATATATATATATATATATTATATATATATATATATATATTATATATATATATATATAATATATTATAGATTTCATGTATTACACATAAAATCTACTTCTTTGCCATTTTGCAAAAAAATGCCCTCTTGTATTTTGCAAACTTCGGTTTAACATAATGGAAATTGCAAAAGCAGCCCCTCAAGATCAAATTTTTGATTTTTTGCGATCGCATCTAATTTGCATGTGATCCATTGGGTTCAGTACCATGCCAGCAGTGAATAAATAGTTAATTCAACAAATTAATAAATAATTAATTTAACTAATTAATTATATTTATTCACAAATTATGGTTGACGTCTAGCAACATCCATGACTACCCGTGTGGTATGAATATCAATATTCATCATTGGAAATCTTTACGTGAATAGTTTTCATGCCCTATAATCCTTCTGTTCTTTTCTACCATCCCGAATTAGTTTAGAGTATGGATATCTGTCAAACTCTAATACTGCTCAATCATATATATCTGTCTTAATAGAGTAGCTCTGTTGTGACATTAAGAATATTTCTTAATTCACATCGTACCTCGGTCAATAATTTTCTAAGCTAATTCTATTCAAAGACACATAAGATGTTCTCCTCCTTATTAGAAGTGACAGAGTCGCTATTGGTTATCATCTATCTTCATGTGCTACTATCTATACCCAGATGATTCTGATCTTGTACAGCTAAGCCATACTTGGAAACAAACTAAAGCATAAATCGTCTACGCATAAGATACTATGATAATCTCAAGTCTAAGAATCAAGACATAACTATTACACTGAAGAATTATCATTGACAGACTCCATTGGTATTATTCGAGTGAGTCAGTTCAGTAAACTCATTCATCCAATTAGTAATACACACTTGCTCCAGTGTTGACTACAAGCGTAGTAATGAGATCACTACTATCATCGTATGAGCAAACAAGCTGTGTATTAGTTTTTCCGGTGACATTGAGCCCCTACTCAATACACCTATGACGAAAAACATTCTGGACTTAGATTTATAAGACATTAGGTCTCATTATCATGATCCTAATTCTGTTGCCTTTGTCCATAGGGTTTATCACATACATTCATACAATATATAAACATGACGATGCGATAAATAAATAAATAACCATAAATCAAGCAAACAAAATGTGTTTAGTACAAAAATATGTTCGCCACTATATCAAATATAATTTGCCTTTTAGGGCATTTATCCTTTTACAAGCAGCGCCTATAAAAGGCCAAGGACTATATTGTAGATGGGATCCAGATTCACGCACACAAATGCTAGCAACAATCTATGCAAAGTCTGATTTGTGTTCTTGGAAGTATTGTGTCGCGAGGCTTGCCAGGCCTCGGTAGAGAGAGACCGCGGCCACCTCTCCAAGCCCAGCCTCGCGAGGCCAAGGAGGACCAAGTCAAGTGAATAACCGCCGAGAGAACATGGGCGAGTTAGTTACGCGAGGCACTGACCCAGCCGTCGTGGGAACTGACGTGACTTAAGGAAGACTGGTCAACCCATGATCCCCACTAGATCCACTATTCCAGCAACTGACACGACCTGGCACATACCAAGCAACGCCGATAAAAGGCCAAGGACTGCAAAATAGATGAGATCCAGATTCACACACATTAGAGCTCGCAACAATTTACGCCAAGTCTGATTTGTGTTCTTAGGAGTATTATGTCCCGAGGCTTGTCAGTTCTCGGTAGAGATAGCAAGGGAGAGAAGTCTTGCAATCCTATACATCATAGTGATTCTCTTGCGTTGGCTTACGTGATCGCGCGTAGTTTTTCCTTTGTGTACCTCGAAGGTTTCCACGTAAAAATATAATGTTGACTGTCCCGTTTCTTTGCCTAATCAGCTTTCGAACACGTAATTGATCGACCAAGGTCAACTCGATCAATTGGCGCCGTCTATGGGGAGATACATTACGAAAGCAATGCGTACAAGAAGACGGCAGGAAGAGGGGTACCTACCACAGTGAGCTACAGTCACGGTCCGATGACCGAGACGGAAGCCGCCAGTCCACCCTACGACACACTGACTGGAGCCCCCAAGTGCCCGCAGGCCACTGCAATACACTCGCGATGAGCAGATTTGGACGACGTCCCCGTTACCCTAGAAGATGCATGTTCTCGCTCTACTACGTGAAGAATTACGCAAGTTGCTGCAACCATCGGCACCGGCGATACCTAAGAGAGTGCCAGCTCGAGAACGGCTGGAGGTACAACCACCTGCGCCTTAGCCTTTAGCTAACTCGGACCATCTCAGATCCAACAGCCTCTTGGAAGCCACAACGGCCCGGCTGGCGAGGGAGAGGGAACGAAAGGCAGCTCGGTCTAGAGAACGGGAACATGTAGCTCAAAACCATCACCGACAGACCAGAGAACGCCAAAGTAAGTGGGCCAACGTGGTGACCTCCCTGAACGAGTCCACAGGAGAAACTGAGAAGGGAAACTAGGTGGTGTCACGGTTACGGGGGAAGTCCAGGGAAACTGGCCCGCGCCACCAGCCAACGAGAAGATAGTTTGGGTCCCCAAGGGAGATTTTGGCAAGGACCCCAACTTGCCTTTCTTGTGAGAGATACAAGACGCATCGCTGCCACCAAACTACAAGCCGACCAAGATCTCGAAGTTCAACGAGAAGACTGCACCATAGGCGTATGTATCTTGCTTCATGATGGCGATGAAGTTCACTGGATATGATGAGGTGGCGAATTGCCAGGCATTCCCGATGACGCTAGAAGGAACTGCTCAGACCTGGTTCACTGGGCTGAGACCAGAATCCATTAGCAGCTAGTCCGAACTTGTCGACGCTTTTCAAACATGATTTTTCGCAAGTACAGATTTCCCAAAGGATATTGAGAGTCCCCTCAACATTGTGCAGAAGGAGGGGGAAAGCGTGAAGTCACTCTTCAAGAGATTCTGCGAGGCGCAGCAAGACATTCAAGATGTACATCTGAAGTTTGCACTCACTGCACTGAAGAGGAGTGTCCGACACCGACAGCTCCTATATGACTTCCACATACTAATGTGCCTAACACGCTCACCAATGCATATGAGAAGGTTCGACTCACAATAGAAGCTGAGGAGCGTGAAGCCGAGCTCAACAAGGGCAAGCAACAGCGTGACGAGTAGAAGTAGGACGACTGAAGCGGAAGTCGTCAGGATAAGAATAAAGAAGAGGTCGGCAAAGGCTACTGACCTAATTGCCGGAACTACACACAGCTCAACGCACCACATCGAGAAATCGTGGCTGTGGTAGAGCAGAGACGTCGGTTGCCAAAACCAGACCCGATCAAGACTCCGACCAACAAGCGAGACAGATCGAAGTATGCAGCTTCCACCGAACTCATAGGCATACCACCAACTGCTGCATGCAGCTCCGTGATATCTTCGAGGACATGGCGAGGAACGGGAAGCTGCCAGAGTTCATCGTGCAGCCCAACCCGAGGCCCGCACAGCGACAAAGGGCCGAAGCCCCACAGCCAGAGTCCCGACATCAGGAAGAACGAGCCGAGCCGATGCACTTCATTGCTGGGGGTCCCGGTTCGGGGAAGCTGAACAAGATGACGAGTCGCTTCGCGTCGCTCGAGGTACTCCAGGTAAGCTCAACCACAGGTACAAATGGGGACACATCGGCAATCAGCTTTACGGATACAAAGTTGGTTCCCGTCGAAGCGCAACACAATGACGCTCTCATTGTATTCATGATAATGGCAAACCGCGTGGTAAAAAGTGACTTCATCGACATTGGGGCGTCGTCCAACTTCCTCTTTTACGACGCATTGATCAGGATGTGCCTGACAAAAGAAGACCTATTGCCGGACGACACCAGTATCTACGGCCTCAGCGGACCCGATATTTTTCCACTGGGCACTATCGACATACTGGTGACTGTTGGGGTGGAACCGCAGGAAAGGACAGCGGTGATGACCTTTCTGGTGCTGAATATTCCGTCGGCCTACAATGTCATCTTCAGCAAGCCTGGAATCAAAGCACTGTATAGTCTTTCTCCCGCACCAGAAGACCAAATTCAAAACTGCCCGTGGTGTCGGCGAGGTATGAGGCAATTTGGAGGAGGCAAGAAAGTGTTACAAGAATAGCCTCCAGAAGAAAGAGACATTGCCGATTGACACACTCGACGTTAGGGAAGAAGACTATAGGAAGAGTGGGCCAGCCGTGCTCACGATGAAGATTCCCCTCCAAGTAGGGGAAGCAAAATGCTTGCAAGTCGGCTCAAAGCTGGGAGGTCAGGAGTTTGACGACATGGTCAAGTGTCTGTGAGATTCTCTTGTGTTTGCTTACGTGATTGCCAGTGGTTTTTCTTTCGCATTCTTCAAAGGTTTCCACATTAAAATCTGGTGTTGATTGTCCTGATTTTTTTTCTTAATCAGCTTTCGAACACTTAATTGATCGACCGAGGTCAACTCGATCAATTGTGCCGCACGTGCAACGGATCCGGCCAGGAAATAGTCCGAACCCGACCCGGCGCAGCACGCCTGAAAGGACGACGCGCGACTGAGGTCGAAAGGGGAGGTTCCGCTGGGCAAGCCGACATATCAGTTCGCCCATCGAGGGGCATCTGATATAGCACAGATTTGGACCTGCCACGTGTCCGTTGGCGAGCTAGACACTAGACTGAAAGGAGAGTCAATGGCTCGCGTATAGCCTCGGGACTGTCAAGATGAGATCGACCTCGGTGTTAAGATCGACCTTTACCTCGGAATGATCCAAGACCTCGGGCGCATGAGCGAGATTGAATCAATACCACGCCTCAACTCAGTATTGCAGATGTCATGATTGATGACCTCGGCCACCTCTCCAAGCCAGCCTCGCGCGGCCAAGGAGGACCAAGTCAAGCGAATAACCGCCAAGAGAACGTGGTGGAGTTAGTTCACTGTCCCAGCAATCGTGGAAGCTAACGTGGCTCAAGAAGGACTTGTCAATCCACAATCCCTAGTAGATCCACTATTTCAACAACTACCACGACCTGACACATACCAAGCAATGCCTATAAAAGGCCAAGAACTGCATTATAGATGAGATTTAGATTCACGCACACGATAGCTCTCAACAATCTATGCCAAGTTTGATTTGTGTTCTTGGGAGTATTGTGTTCCAAAGCTTGTCAGGCCTAGGTAGAGAGAGAAAGGGAGATAAGTCTTGTAATTATATACATTATAGTGATTCTCTTGCGTTGGCTTATGTGATCGTCCGTGGATTTTTCTTTGTATTCTTCAATGGTTTCCATGTAAAAATATAGTGTTGACTGTCCCATTTTCTTTGCCTAATTAGCTTTCGAGCACTTGATTGATTGACCGATGTCAACTCGATCAGACTAGACACTCAAATTTCGGGTATGCTCGGATTAGATCCGAAATAAGTGTTATCATGTTACAACCAACAACTTTCGAGTTGGCATTTAAATAAATGGCCGGTTCCGACTAGATCTAAAATTAAGTATTATGTAAGTTATGTTAAAATTAAGAGTTTGGGTTAACTTGAAACCAACCAAGATAACTCGAATTTTAAATAGTTTGCTTCAGTACGGTTTGGAATGAAATTCAATAAGTTCGAATCGGCTCTTCAAAGTTGGATTGTTTATGGCGTGTCAGGTTGACCCGAATGACCTGGTCGCAAATTAGTTGGACTCGAAGCAAAGGCGTGATTGGGTTGTCAGGTCCACTGCACCACCTACCACCAGGTCCACCACTACCGTAATAGCCAATGGACACGCATCCTCTCTGGTGATTATTTATCGAATGAACGGTTGACGTTGTTCTACTTTAATCGGACGGTGTTATGATGCACATGTAACCGACCTTCACGACGATATATATTATCATCCGGTTAAACACTAGATTCTAATAGCATTCCATGATTTGTTGAGCAATTGTGTTATGTATAATTTGAAACTATTGAGACCGCAAAAGGACTCTTCTTTTCTTCATAATAAAGGACTTCTTTAGTTATATGATAATATTAGAGCCACTTGAAGAAATAATTTTAATAGAGGCTCTTAAAAGATTTTATGAAGAGCTAATAATTTTATTAGTTCTAAAATTAATTTTTTTCTATCATTATTTATTTCATAATATATAATAATATATTATATTTTATGAAATATCAAGAAATGTGTCTAATATATCATCAAAATCTTGTTAAATAATCGTACAATTTCGCAAACAACAATTTCGATCATTCATAACGTATTCAACAATTTCGATCATTCATAACGTATTCTAGAATATTTTGAATGTTTTAAACAACAAAGTTGTAGCTCACTAACTATATAATTTTTCAAAAATTTCTAATAAGAAGCTGAATAGTCTTTAATAAGTTTTTAATGTACCAGTCTCTAAAATCTATTTTTATTTAGTGCATAAATTTAGTTAAACCGTTGGCACCAAATGTGATGAGCGCTTTTACCATGGGACTTTTCTTTTCGAGAAAAAGTTGTTATTTTCTAGTAGCAAGTAATATAACCACCAGCGCTAGGAAATAAGTTTTTCATTGCAATTTGTTTTTATTATCAAAACTACTATGATATAAATTTAATCGCAAAAAGTCGTCCTTAATATTTTACAATTGGTTGGAAAGTCATTTTATTTTTATTTTTATTTTTTTTCTGAATAGAGTCATTTTACCATCAGCACCCCTGTATAGCAGCTTCCTTGTCCTCTGATTTAGCACTCTCCACGTATATTTGAGTAATTTGTTGTGAACCAGAACTGTATAAAAATTACCTAGGATAATAATACCTTACTCAATACATTTTCAGTCTAGATGATAGTTCAATTCAGCCCACTGCAGCTCCTCTTTTAAATAAATCACTCAACTGACAACATTACATATTAATATTCTCTAACACTGGTTTTATTTATGGAAGAGTTGCACTTGTTGTCCAAAAGGTTAAGTTTTGTTGTATTTTGATCCAAAACGAAGTTTCAACTGCAGCTAGATTAAGTTATTTTTAATACTCCAAAATAATTATTTAGAAGCACCTTTTGAAAAAAAAATAAATTAACTTGAAAGTTGTAAATTTTGATAAGATTTACAACTTTTATATTGAAAGTTTTTCCAAAAATATTTCTAATTAATTATTTATGGTATAAAAAATAGTCAAAAAAATCTTAAAAAATCAAAACAATTTAAAATTACGATTTGAACTTTAAAACCTCAAAACCCACACTTAGAAGTATTTTTTTTAGAAAACTTTCAATATAAAAGTTATAGATTTTATCAAAATCTATAATTTTTATATTAATTTTTTTTTAAAAAAAATACTTCTAAATATTTATTTTGAGGTATTGAAAGCAATACAAAAATAATTGAAATGAGGGACTACTGTCAAAAAATAGTTAATATAAGATATTGCATTGAATTTTATTAGTATATGCATGTTAAGTGATATTGAAACTTAATGTAGTAGGTACAGTGTAATTTTCTATTTTATTGTAAGGCTAGAAATTTTAATTCCGCAGTATTACATAGCATTACTAGTAAAATTGATATATAACACACCTAAAATATTTAGGTCTAACACTCGAACATATTATTAATGCCATAGTCACATAGTACATCAGTACTGATATGTTAGCAATGTGGCTGGACACGTGGCGAGCGAGTGATGTCGGTGCTCGTCTTCCACACCGACGTCTCTTTCACAGGCTTGACTAAGTCTGGCTGAACATGGGTAGAAGGGATAGGAGGAAGACTTGGTCGTTGGTGGCCGAGGAGGCAGCACGTAGCACGACTCGGTAATACGTTGATTGGATATTGCGGATCCCCACGATTGGCATTTACCTCCTCTAACCGATCGACAGCGTTCTATAAATATCGCCCCTCAGTGATATCGAGGGGGTTAGCTTTTATTTTATTGGAGAGACTGAGAAAAATAGTCCGTGCTACCTACAGAGCTCGAACATTCTGTACTCGAATTCGACTCTTAGTGATACTCTTTCTCGGTGAGCGCGTACGATCGTTGTTTTTCCTTTACTCTAGTCGAAATTTTTCACGTTAAAAATCGTGTCTGTTTGTGTGATTGCTTACTAGCATTTCTTAGCGTAAATCGTTTTCGAATACTTAATATATCGAGCTCGATCAAGTACTCTGCTAAATATATAGAATGCTTATAAGTTTCCCATTAATAACCAATTTGAATTAAATTTTTTATCCATGACTTATGTGGAAAATGTTTAATGTTTCAGAGGCATGGTCTGTTTATCATGTACCCTCCAATCTACTGTACGGGAGTAACGAGACCAGAGACCAGAGACCAGTAACCAGTTTGGCCGTGAGAATGCATCAAGAGTAGAATCCTCTTCCGACAACCGAATCCACATAAAGAAGAATAAAGCACGACCAAACAGTTATACTATACAATAATATACTGCATATATATATTACTATATATTATACACAAATGTAAAAGTTAATGTGCATATCACCCCTACCTCTGAACTTAATTTAAGAATAACTTTTTTATTGATAATCTATTATTTTTTGTCGTCCAAAATATCATTTTAAAAATCTTTATTAGAAAATATTATACATTACATCAAAATTATACATTAATACAAAATTATTCATTATTATATTAACAAAATTTTTTAATACAAATATTTTACTTTACATCAAAATCTATATTTCATACACTTAATTTTATTTAAAAATATTTTTAAATAACTATTTCAGATTTCAAAATCTTAACTGATTAATTAATTAATTTTTAAATTTACTAAAATTTTAAAGTCTCCAAACAGCTGTTTAGAAATATTTTTTTTACAAAAATTATAAATTAGTTTTAATTTGTTATAGTCATTTTTTTAAAAAAATATTTTTATAATAATTAAAATATTTTTTAATGAATATCTAGATAGAAATTAATTTATAAATTTAAAAATAAAGAATGGATTTACAATGTCTCTTTAAAATGGACTAGTATGCATTTTGCCTGATACTTATGTCGAATTTATAATGGTGAGGCCTGGGAGAAGGCAGGTGTGAGCGCAGTTTCCGAGGGGTCTAACGCCGGTCGTCGAGTGGGGTCGGCGGTCGGATGACGTGGACATGTGTGGCGCTGGCCGCTCGAGACCCAAAGTGCAGCTGCCGCTTCCGAGATCTCTTCCAAACAGTCCCAAATCAGAATCAACCAGCACGCCAACAAAGAGGATGCTATAGATAATCATGTGCTACTATTATAATTTATAATTCAAATCATTATGTGATTATCCTTTTTTTTTCTTTTCCTACAATGATGATTTAATAATCCGCTCAGCCTGACGCTATCTTCCATCGGACCATCAAGAGGCTCTAAATCATAGTACTATTTTGTTATCATAAATTTTTCTTTAAGAATTTTATGGTAGAAATCCTACCTGATCGATAATTTTTTTACAAACATCCTCATATATAAATTTTTTTATATTAAAGTATGTATACTTTCTCCTTTGAATGAAATACTGAACGTCCATGATAGAAATCCAGGCCATCTTTTTAGATACATCCGCAAACGAACTCAAAATGCATGACTTCTGAGTCACAGTCCCATCTCTCAAGCTGTCCGGATTGGGCTCATTTGTAAGAGTACTGATCCCGTAGAGTCGATTGCACCATATTACGGTGCAATCGACCCTATATACGCATAAAATTACGTTTTTTTTGTAAAAAGGTTTCAACATAAAAATTGTAGTTCTTGATAAAACAAACAACTTTTATGTTAAAATTTTTTTCAAAAAATATTTCGAAATAGGTGTTTTGGGGCTTGAAAGTTTAATGGGTTCTGCAAGTTCATTTTGGAGCCCGTTAAGCTTCAGAATCCCAAAATATCTATTTACAAATATTTTTTAAAAACTTTTCAACATAAAATTTGCATATTTTATTAAGATTTACAACTTTCATGTTAGAAATTTCTAAAAAAATAAGCATAAATAGATATTTTAGGGGGTCGACTATACTGTACAATCGACCTCATGGGATCGGTTTCGTATTTGTTATCGGTCTCTTATTGCAGCTTATAAAAAGCATTAATCTGAACAAGTTTTGGCTTGATGTTCAATGATTCAATAAGTTGATCAATTTCTAATTGTGATGGTGTGTCATCAATAAATTCTTGGTATAGAAGGGCCTATGTGAGTCTAGAGCATTATGCTTTGGCAATTTTGCAGATATATGCTTCTTATAATTAGATTTTACGGATATATATTTTTCTAATTAGTTTTAGCAGATTTATGCCATTTTAATACGTAAATAATTAAACTATTCTCGTACTTCTTTTTTATAAACGTGCTAAGTTTCTCCCTATTTCTGAGTATACTTTCCTGTCATAAAACTCTAACTCTCTCTCTCTCTCTTGTTTCTCTCTCCTCTCTTTCAACGAAACACAAATTTGGTTAAATAAATTAAATCTTACGAAATACCAAAAAATTCTAAAAATTTAAAAAAAATCACATCTCATCTAGCAAGAAAAATATTTTAAATAATTTTCTGTAAATTTAACTTCTCTCCAGATGAAAATAGGTAAATCTTTAGACTCATTTTTAAGGAACTAGATAATCTTTTTTTCTTTTTGCGATTTTGATGACGCTAGATGTGTCTCGAAACGAAATTTCCGAAAAGTTAAAGAACGTCCGATTCCGACCACAAAGCACAAAGTTATGGCATTTTGAGTATACCTATATTTTATTATTTTTTTCTTTCTCCATATAATGCTTGTCGATCCTCCTTCCAATGGCATATTTCATGTCTTGATCTGACTCATATGTATAAAGAATAAATACTTACCAATGCATACGAATACATATGCATATTTACGTCATAACTTTCTGTAGAGATCTTCAAATGTTGTGAAACCAACTCTATATGAAAATAGACTTGAAGATCATTCCAATGATATATGATTTGCCTTAAAAAAAAAATCTACAAACACTTACGAATATATACGAATACCTGCATACGGACACATACGAACATATTTTAGTATTTACATCTAACCTTCTGTAGAAATCTTCAAATGATGTCAAACAAATTTCATATGAAAGTAGACTTGAAGACTTTATAACAATGTATTATTTGCCTAGAAAGAACACCTATGAACACATACAAACACCAGCATACAAACACATATTAGTATTTACGTTTTAACTTTCTGTAGAGATCTCCACATAATGTGAAACTAATTCTATGTGAAAGTAAACTTGAAGTCCTTTCTAATGATATATGATTTTCCTAGAAAAATACCTATGAACACTTACAAAAATATACGAACACCTGGATATAGACACATACGAACATATATTAATATTTACGAATTACTGTTATGTAGAAATCTCCAAATGATGTGAAACCATTTCTATGTGAAAGATAGACTTGAAGACCTTTCTAACAAATGATTAATTCCCTAGAATTAATATCTACGAGCACTTACAGACACACTTACTAATATATGCTCGTATGCAATCATATATACGTGTTCATACGCATATGTTCGTACGTGTTGGTAAATATTTGTATGTGTTAATTCTAGAGATATAATATACCGTTAGAAAAATTTCGAGTCTACTTTCACATGGAATTGATTTCACATCATTTAGAGGTATCTTCAGATAATTATGATGGAAATATTAATATGTGATCGTATGTGTTCGTATGCTAATGTTTGTAAAAATTTGTAGCTGTTCATTTCAGAAAATAATATTCCGTTGGAAAAGTCATTGAGTTTACTTTCCCATAGAATTGGTTTAACATCATTTGTGATATCTACAAAAAGTTATGACGTAAATACTACTATGCGTTCGTATGCATGTGTTTGTATGTATTTGTAATTATTTATAGGTATAATTTCTAGGTAAATCATATATTGTTGGAAATGTCGAGTCCACTTCACATGAAATTGGCTTTACATCATTTTGAGATCTCTACAGAAAGTTATAATGTAAATACTAGTATGTGTTCGTATACAAGTATTTGTATGTGTTCATAAATATTGTGTTATTTCTAGGCAAATCATATATTATTGCAAAGGGCTTCGAATCTACTTTCATATGGAATTGTTTTTGCATTATTTAGATATCTCTACAGAAAGTTATGAAGTCAATACTAATATGTGTTTGTATGCAGGTTTTCGGAAGTGCTCATAGGTGTTCTTTTTAGGCAAATCATATATCGTTGCAAAGGTCTTCGAGTCTACTTTCACATGGAATTAGTTTTACATTATTTGGAGATCTCTACAAACAGTTATAATGTAAATACTAATATGTAGTCGTATGTATTCGTAGGTCTTCATAGGTGATATTTCAAGGCAAATTATATATCGTTGGAAGGGCCTTCAAGTCTACTTTCACATGGAATTGGTTTCACATCATTTGGAAATCTCTACAGAAAGTTATGATGTAAATACTAATATGTGTTTGTATATGTTAGGTGCAGGAGTTTGTATGTGTTCGTAAATATTCTTTCTTAGAAAATCATATACTATTGGAAATGTCCGTAAATCTATTTCACATGGAACTTCTTTCACATCATTTGGAGATATCTACATAAACTTATGACATAAATATTATAACGTGTTGGTATGTGTTAGTATGCATATGTTCGTATGTGTTTGTAGATATTTTTTCTATGTAACTTATATATTGTTTGAACTTCACATGGAATTGGTTTTATATTAATTGGAGATCTCTACATAAAGTTATGATGTGAAAAATAATATGTGTTCATATGGAGGTGTTCGTATGTATTCGTAAGTATTTAAAGTATTATTTTTAGGCAAATTATATATCGTTGGAAAGATCTTCAAGTCTACATTCATATGGAATTGGTTTCACGCTATTTGAAGATCTCTACAAAAAGTTATGACATAAATATTAATATGTGTTTGTAGGTGTTTATTCTTTATATATATGAGTCAAATAAAGAGATGAAATATGCCGTTGGAAGGAAGCTCGTCAAGTTTTACAATGAACCCAACGGATCGTGAATCCGACTTCATATAAGAAAGAAAAATAATTAACTATAGATATCTTTATAATGCTATAACTGTGTTCGGTGGTCGGATTAGAATATTTTTTAACTTTTCGGAAACTCATTTCGAGATACATCTGGCGACATCAAAATTGCGTTTAAAAGTTTACATATTTTTAAAAATCATCTGGAGATGAGCTAAATTTACAAAAAATTATTTAAAATATCTTGTTTTTGTTGCAAAGTGAGATGTGATTTTTTCATAATTTTTGATTTTTTTGAATTTTTTGCGATCTATTTAATTCTCAAATTTCTGTTTCATTGAGAGGGCGGAGAGAGAAACGAGAGGGAAAGAGTTAGAATTTTATTGCGGAAAAGTGCATTTAGAAAGAGATATAAGCTTAGCGTGTTTATCAAAAAAACGGTCGAGGTATTTGATCATTTCACGCGGTAAAGAAACACAAATCTGCTAAAATCAATTATGGGGATATATATCCACAAAATCAATTATGGAGGGTATATATCTGCAAAATTGCCTTATACTTTCTATAGGTAAAAAAAATGCTAATAAGTTCCGCTACAACTTGTGTTCTTATTAATCAGTCCTCCAGACGTTTATTCTTGCTTATCAGCCCTCCTGTAAAAACCTATCCCACAAAACAGCCCCCCTTACGCTTTACACAATGTCGATTTTAACCCCATTTTTAGTGCTATTTTTAACATACCAAAATAAATATTTAGAAGTATTTTTTTTTTAAAAAAAAATATTAAAGTTATAGATCTTTGTAAATCTACAACTTTAATGTTGAAATTTTTTTAAAAAAATATTTCTAAATATTTATTTCGTGGTGTTGAAAACATCACTTAAAAGCTAATTTTAAGCTATTTTTAACACCCAAAATAATTATTTAGAAAAACTTTCAATATAAATATTGTAGATTTTTTAAAAGATATATAACTTTCATGTTGAAGTTTTTTCAAAAAATATTCATAATTGTTTATTTTGGGGTGTTGAAAATAGTGCATAAAATAACGTTTAAATATTACAGTGGGACATTCTGAGGATATTTTCTTCCATGAAAAATTCAAAATAGTAATCGAGGAATTGAATTGTAAGAGTTTTTTTAGGAGACCTGATTGACATGAAATATTTATATAGGGAGATTGAATAGCAATTCCCCAAAAGAAAGCCGTTTAACTAGCAAAAAGGAAAGGTAATGAGTGATAAAATAGTTATTGGCAGTTGCCTTACCAACGACTGAGTTCTTTGATATCCAGCAATTACTATAATTATTCTGATTGACTGAAATTAGTAAAGTAATCCAAGCTTGTCGATTCAGCAGTCATGTTTATTTTGTCCGTATAAGAATTAGTTTTTACAATAATTACTTGAGGAAGTACATTCCATCTCTGTCACTAGAGGACTTCTTTTTCAGATCAGTGAAGTAAAGGTGAGCACCGCAACAATTTAGTTAGTTTGCAGAGTCCACAATTAATGCGCTTACTGCCATTAACAAATTATTGTTTTTACAAATATCGATATTGTTTCGAAATGTAATAAATAGATGGGCGATTGATAATAAGGATCCACATAAAAGAGCTGCATTGATTCGACCTAATAAACAGGACCATCATCCAATAGCATGTTGCCACCAGAAGCAGAATCCCATATTTCTTTCATAGAATCTCATAATTATTTTAGAGAAACTAGAAAGAAATTTTTTTAACAGTAATCCAACTAGAAGGATAAGAGGCTCACGGGATTGACGTGATAGGATAGAGATAGCTATATTGCTCGGAGTGAACACCAAGTTAATACGAAGCGCATGGATACAGTTTATGCCTTGGAATAAAAACTTTTGTTTAGCTATCTCAAACAAAAGTAAACGGACAGCAAACCATAATGTAACTTGTCAATCAAATTTATACTTGTAATTTACTTTATATATAAATTCGAATATCTTTTTTTTTTCTTTTTTTTTTTTTTTTTTTTTTTTTTTTTTGAGATAATGAGGCGAAACCTCTCCCTGGGTCTCCACTAACTCGCGGACCATAGTTTTTTACGCACACCTATAGGACCATTTTGGACCCAAGTGCGTGCAGGAGAGTAGAATCCCGACCTGGCGTCCGCCACCGGACCAAACATGGAGTACTGGGAGTTATCCAGCCACCAGCTTCTCTGCAACCGCTATAAACTCGCGGCCGCGGGCACATCCGCATCGCAGCCACCCGTAGGGTTCGAATCTGGGTGCTTGCTTCCTGAGGCAAGCGCCCCGGCCGACTGACCCGCGGGCAGGGGGCATAAATTCGAATATCAAAATGAATAGATAAGAGTACCACAAATTATAATCTACGTGTATGAATATGTAATAAGAGTATCACTTTAACTGCATCGTAAAGATTAAAAGTACCATGGAATGCTGCTAATTTCTTCTAAATGTTGATGATCCGGGATGTGCACGAGCTAGCCACAAAGCTCTCTCAACGCTCGGCTCACTCCGGAGGAGGGGAGATTGGTTTAGAGGTTGGTGGTGTTCTTGGTGGTGACCGAAGAGGTCGATAAACTCTAAGGCTCGGCTAGGGGGGCTGTAGGGAAGCTAGTGGGCTGTAGAATCTCCGGTGATCGGAGTTAGGGAAGGGTCGCCGGAGCTAAGAGTGAAATGGGCTCGGGTGAGAGCTTGTTTTGAGCTCGGGTGAGCTAGTTTTGCTCGATTGAGCTTGGAACTTGGATTCTTACTTGAAGCTAGTATGGAGACTAAAAGCTTAACATTCAAAATGCGCCCCAAAAGGGGATAATACAGAAGTAGTGACTCACTAACTCTAGAGTCTACTACTAATTACATCATTAAAAGATAAAAAGAGATATTACCTCCTAATGACACTTGGTGCAAGCTCTAGAAGCTTTTGACACCTTTTAATGGGACACCTAATCACTTAGGGGACACATGTAATTAAGCTAATTATAAGGAAATTAAACTTAATTACAGCAAGGCTAAACTGATTTTTAGTTGTTTCGCCGATCCGGCGCAGGGCCGCGCGCGCGCGCCCAGCGGCCGGGCGCGCGCCCACGCGCATGGGCGCCATTGGGCACTTTGCCTCTCCCTTGCGTGCTGATGTGACGCGCATGACTTGGTAGCCATTTTGAGGTCACGGACTCGAGAAGGCTTTGGGCTCGCTCGAACTTCTTTGGATTGGTCTTGAACTTGCTTGAACTTGCACTTGAACTTCTTGATGTGCTATGTGCGCGGCGTGCGCGTCCTTGGCGTGGGAGCCTTGATGTGGCCTAGGCTTGGCCGCGTTTCTTCGACTTGGGCGTCGACTAAGATCCTCCTGGATCAGTTGAGGTACTACAATAGTGCCTTTAAGACTTAGGGTATGTTTGGTTCCCCGTAGTTGGGGTGTGCTGCATCGGTTGGAAAACGGGAGTTGTAATTCCAGCGTTTGGTTCGCCGTGGTTGGAATTCGCTGCACTTGAGCAGCTGCAGTTGAGACCAGGTATGCAGCAGTTCGATCTGCGATGAAAAATTCCATAGTTGCAACTCCGCGTGAAATTCAAGCGATCGCGTGCGGAAGCCCGTAGTTGCAACTTCTCGATTCGGCGGTTGTGGTCCTCGCGAGTGTTGTCGGCGATCGCCTGCTCCTCTCCCTCTCTCTATCAATCATCCCCTCTGATCGAAGATCTGTGGTAGCGTCGTCTTTGGGGGTGAGTCCGATTGTCCCTCTAGCGGAGCCCGTCATTGTTGCGATCTCGCAGCGACGCTCTCGTAAGTTAAGAATCAAATCTCTCAAAATTTTCGAAGTCCTGTTTGTCAGATCTATGTTTTGAATCTCTCTGATTTCAGATCTGTATTTTTGAGGTGCTGGCTTGTCAGATTTGTTTTTTTTTTTTTTTAAGATGTCTGCTTTCAGATCTGTATATTTGAGATGCTTGATTTTCAGATCTGTTATTTTTGAGATGTCCAAGTCAATTTGTGATCATTTTCAGATATGGTTTTAGATGTTTTGTAATCTATCCTGAGTCGATCATTGGAACCATAACTGTCATTTGCCGATGCTGTATTACATATCTGTATTGCTTGATTGTGAGATCTGGTTGAGTTGCTGATAATATTGAGATCTGTATTGTAGGTGTTTTTTGACCCGGTTGATCTAATTTTCAGATCTGGTTGAGTTGTTTACTCTTCACTGTTATGCATCAATTACATATATCAGATCTATACAATATTTTGATTGATGTATAGGTGTTGTGTGTTGGCTTAAATATGTTGTCATAATTAACGATAAATGTATGTCAACATCTAGGAAAATGGATGAGGTGCAAAGTGAAAATATGAACAAGAGAAAGGCCGTAGTTGTTACTATTTTGTTTGCAATACAATCTTTGCTTCTTCTGATAATAAGGCATAAAGGTAGACACCGCCAACCTAAACCATATAATCACAAAAAGAGATCGAGTCAAAGAAATGAGATGTTGAACCGTCTTTACAAATGCGACGATAATTATTATTTGCACATGCTAAAGATGAAGAAAGAACCATTTTTCCTGCTATCCAATTTACTAAGGAGTAGAAAGTTGATATGGGATACAATCCATCTTATTGTGGAAGAGCAATTGGCAATATTTTTGCACACCGTTGGGCACCACCAACGAAATAGGACAGTAGGATTTACATTTATCCGTTATGGGGAGACAGTAAGTAGGTACTTCAAACATGTTATTTGGGCCCTCGGCAAACTCCGTCCTGATTTCGTGAGGCCACCAAACACCAACACCCATCAAATGATCACTTCAAGTTCCAAGTACATGCCGTACTTCAAGGTGTGTTATTTATTATTTCCACAATCTATCTTATTAGCTAAAGACATAACTCATCTAACGATGTAACTATGCCTATAGGATTGTATTGGAGCCATTGATGGTACCCATATTCCTGTAAACGTGCCTTCAAGTATAGTCGCACGATCACTACAAGAAATCATGCATACGATAACAGACGAAAAGTATTGCTAAATTCTAAAAAACCGTTTCAAAAGCTTTTAGCAACAGTTTCAGGCTCCGTTACGATAGCCGCTGTTACGAAAAGTTATAGAAACGATTTTTTGATTTTTCAGTAATGGTTCGAATAATATTGCTAAAACGGCTATTTAGCAATAGTTGTGGTATATAATGGCAATAGTTTCTAGTGTTGTGATAGCGGCTTATGGCTACAATTAAAGCCATTATTCGCAACACAATTTTAGTATTACCAATTGCGAAATCAGTAACGATTTTTAGCCATTTTTATATTATTGCATGCAACATTAATTAATTGATGCCAATCATACCAATTAAAACATTTTTAAAATGTTATTATATCTTAAGTATAGTACAATTTAAGTGTTGCTAAACATACTATAATAACATTCTAAACCACTATCCAATTTTATTATGTACATTTCTGTTGTGTTGCCATTAATAAAAATTATAACCTATTATAGTGTTTCCATTCTTACTTATTAGAGTAATTATTAACCGTTTTTAAAAGTTAACGAAAATATATCTAATTTAACCATTGTTAAACTGTAGCATATCTTTATTTGCAATATTTTTTTTTACAATTACCTATAATATAGAGCATGAACATTTTTTTTACCATACCAGTGAGGCGGAGAATTAAACATTTTTTCATTTCTATTCTTATAAACATACTAAATTCAAACAATCTAAAAAAAGAAAATAATTCTTAATTCTATATATGAGCCCGAATAACACTATCGTCTGAGAGCAATCAATTTTGTGACAGTCCTGCTTTTGGTCCCAAAGATAACAGCCATAATATGGTTGGCTCTGTAGATCGACAAATAATACTTGAAGCTCCTCCATCAACCGGTCATCATTATCATCATGATCATACCCCAACGTCGCGGTCACCGGCTTTGTCGAGCCTCCTACGACGAATTCCTTCCCTCCTCTCTTCTACCTTGTTCATCATGCTTTCGCCATCCTCCTCTGCATATAAATCACGTTAAAACAAGTTAAAAGACACTCTGTAATCATCCATTCATCAAAAAAAATTAAATCAATCATTTGAACGAATTACTAAATTATAACATAATGAAGAATAGTTTGAATTATCGAATCACTAACTGTTCGTAGCATCAACGATCTAAAGGATGCGTTTTGATGATAATATGGAATGGTAACGTTATGGTGAGGTCAAACATAGTGAAAGGGGAAAGAGCAAACCTACGAAGGAAAATGAGGGAAATTTGAGAAGTAATTGGGCAAATTTAGGAAGCGATGGAGCATCCAAATTAGGATGGGTATTATTTGGTAAGGGATCATCCATCCCCATGAAATCCCTAACTTGGTTAATTTCTTCCCTTGAAATCGTTATTAGGGATACCAACAAGATCAAGATACTAATTTGGAAAATAATCTTATTAGAGATAAATGGGTTGATCCATGGTTTAGCGATTTCTTTTTTTTTTTTTTCCCAATTATTTATGTAAGGTTTTTTAAAATTTAAATAATTTAAACTAAAAATAATACTTAAAAAATGAAGAGGGCCAAGAAAGTTGCTACAAATAAGCAGTAGTTAAGAAAATATAGTACTTATATAAAAATGTTAGAACTTAAAATTATAATATTCACATTCCAAAATTTTTCAATTTTAAATTATTAATCTTACCAATGACTCCAGAGACTAATCTTTTCCATATGTGTGTCCAGATGTTGATTGTAAAAAAATATTATTTTTCAACTATATTTTTAAATAAAATTAAGAATTAATACTAAAAAAATTACTATTTATGATTTGGATTTGTAATAGTTTCGAATTTGAACGGTGAATTTTTGATATTAAATTTTTTTGGTGAGCTTAATTGGGTGCCTTAGCTTGCACAGTTTGAGCTTAATGCATCTCTGGCATTCTCTCCGGCAATTTAATTTTCCTCTCTTTCTCTCGGCCTCTCTCTTTATAACTTATAGTTTTTAGGAATAGTTTAAAAAATATTATATATACTAATACTATTTATTCAAATAATATATTAATCAAGTATTGTTTCTTCTTTATCTCTAAACAACAAAATAAATCAGTGTTATCAAATATTATCTTTCTAAGCCAACACAATTCAAAAGTATTATAGATAACCCACCTTTTTTGTAATATATAAAAATTATATTTATTTCAAATAAAAATTTTTTTAAACAATTAAAAATAAGTGTTACCTTTAATATTCTTTTTTTTAAAGCAATAGATTAACAAATGTTGTTTCTTCTCTTACTTTTTAAGATTACATTAATATGATTTAATTTTAACTTATAACAATATATTTAGGAGTATTGGTAATTTCTATTCTTTTAACAACAATTAATTGATGTGCTGTTATATAAATTTCTTCTAGCAACACATGAATAAGTTGTTTGGCATATTTTTACTCATTTCGTAACAAATACTATAAGTGTTGTATATATGAAAACTCTTCCGCAACGGTTTGACAAATACTATAAATTGATATCATTTTACAATAGGTAATATTAAACTGTTAGCAATTTTCATCATG
This sequence comes from Xerophyta viscosa, assembly GCA_002076135.1. NCBI lineage: Eukaryota > Viridiplantae > Streptophyta > Magnoliopsida > Pandanales > Velloziaceae > Xerophyta > Xerophyta viscosa. The sequence goes on along the minus strand of MJHO01000373.1, from coordinate 46,380 downwards.
AATTCAAAGTGGCACAATACTTTGATAAGTATTGTAAAATGTATTATATTATAACATTTTCATAACCGTTGTTAGCAAAGTGTTGCTATATGTCTAAATTCTTGTAGTGGATTTCGCAGTCGTAAGGGCTTACCAACCCAGAATGTCTTAGCAGCCGTAAATTTCGACTTGAGGTTCACCTATGTCCTTACTGGATGGGAAGGGTCTGCCCACGATGCTTTGGTGTTGCGTGATGCAGTGGAGAGGGAGAATGGGCTTGTGGTGCCTGAAGGTATACTTTACGTTAGTTATCGACTTTAGATTAAAATATTACAATATAAAGTTAAATTGATAAATATTGTTATCGTTTAGGTAAGTACTACTTAGTAGATGCTGGATACTCAACACGTTCGGGGTTCATCTCTTCTTATCGAGGTGTGAGATACCATTTGAAGGAGTGGTCTGATTGATCCCCTTCAAATGCTAAGGAGTTGTTTAATCACAGGCATTCTTCGTTACGAAGCACAATTGAGCATGCGTTTGTGGCCCTGAAGAACAGATTTAAAATGTTGATTTCAAGGCCATATCATTCCCTCAAAACCCAAGTTGATGTTGTGCTTGCTTGTTGCGTGCTTCACAACTACATCATTAGTAGCGGTGGCGATCACTTGATCGCTACTATTGATGACTGGGAAGCTACACATAATACTCCAACGCGCTCGAGGATGGATGCTAGGGATGAGTCAAGGGAGTGGATCGCGTTACGTGATCGCATCGCTACCGATATGTGGGCTAATAGAGTATGACATAATTTGCATTCATGTATGAATACTTTCTATGACTCCTTAAACATTTGAGACTTCATGATATGCACTGTAACAGTTGAATCGTAGTTTGTAACTTGTGACATGTATATTAACTTTGAGTTCTAGTATTTTGAACCATTAGTACTTTATTCGTGAAATAATTATTTCTTATGGTTGGTTTCTTTGTTGATATTTTCAATTAAAGATGGATGAGTTCAACGCACAAACCTCAAAGCAAGCCGCCAAGGCTCTTAGGTGGACAAAGCCTATGAGCCACTTTTTTATCCAATTTATGGTTGAACAAATAGCCCAAAGTCAAAAGGTTGATAAGGGCTTTAAGTATTGTGCGTGTACGACTTGGCAAGGGCCGTTAACGAGATATTTCCGAAAGTCCACGTAGAACCCGGAAATGTCATCAACCACTTGCGGGGTGATGATCAAGAAACTAAGGGAGTTGAGCGGCGCGGGATGGGACGAGGAAAAGAAGATGATAATATTAGGCGAAGACGAATACCAAGCATACATTCAGGTTTGAGAACATAACATTTTTCGGAATGTTATTAATTTTAAAGTAGTTTGGATACTTATCAAATTATGTATATTCTCAGGCTAACCCAAAGGACGAGCCATTTCTTAACAAGCCCATCGAGTTTTATGAGGAGTTAGGCATTATATGTGGAAATGACCACCCTACAAGTGTGCATGCAGGTAATATGAATGACTTCAATATTAATATTGGTGTGACTATGGAACCACCAACGTATATGAACTTAGACAAGGACAACATCGAGCTCAATGATGCCACTTCACAATCCGATGTCAATGTGTTTGGTAATTGTCCTAATGTCCAATCCAGCCCACATGAAAATGCTCAGGCCACATCTTCAAGCAAAAGTAGCGGACGCAAGCGTGGCCGTGAAGGCGATGACATAATTGCCAAGGCTATTGCATTGTTTGGTTCCAAAATCGATAACATATGCGATGCTATTCATCACGATAATACTATCTTATTTGGAGATAGACTGTTTGCAGCTGTAATGGAGTTTGATGGACAGTATGTTATGCGTGATTTGATCAGGGAATATGATTATATGATGGAAAATAATGTTACTGCGAGGTCGTTCATTTCAAAGAATAGACAATGTAGGGAGATTTGATTAGAGGAATTCTTTTCTGGATTTATGTAGACGTCATGTACTTTGTGTGGTTTAGGGCTTATTAGCAACATTTTGTAAGCCATAAGGATATTTCATACACTTGTCACCTATTGCCATGTTGACAATGACCGTATTTTATTGCAGTAGTTATATTTTATCTCGTAACTTTTAGTTTGATGATATCAGGTTTGATATGACATACTATGTTGTTTTTCGTGGACGAAAGTCGGGGATCTATGACACATGGCATGAATACCATTCTCAAGTGTATGGTATATCTCAAGCGTATTTCAAGAAATTTGAAACAAGAGAAGAAGCGTTGGAAAAGTATATATCCTATATAGTTTCGACCAAGCATAAGGAGGTGGACGAAAATGTGCGTAACAAGGAATTGGAAAAAGTCCATTGTTTGGTCCTACTATATAAGGATGAAATCAAGCGTCCTAAATTATATCTAGTTATATCCGTAACTATCATTTGCATTTTATTGCTGGTTGTATATCACATGATGTAGTTGTTCATATTGTTACTTATGACTCATCCACATTGTTGGTGTATGTAGGGTTATGAATATTAAAATACTCTATGATGACGTCCATTCTAAGGGCTTGAGAAAGTGCCTATGTTGATGCATTCAGTTGTGATGCTAATAGCTTTGATTTTTTTTGTGGTTTGGCTGTGTATTTGTGCACTTGGTTGTGCTGCAGACTGCATCTGCAGGTTTGCAGGTTTGCTTGGTTCTTAATATCTGGAGAATGTGCAGTTGGTAACATGCGTTGTAGCAGTTTGAGGGTGTATGTGCTGGGAGGTATGTACTTGACCCAGTTCTGTGTATGTGCTGTAAGTTGTGGGAATGTGCAGATGTGTGTGTTTTTGTATGCAGGTCAGAGAATGGGAGGCAGTTCTGGGGAGTGTTGCAGTTCTGTGTATGTGCTGCATTTCTGGGCAGTGTATGTTTGCGAATGCAGTTATGAGAATATGCAGTTGTGAGTTACTTGGTTATATCCTATATGCTGGAACTGCATTAGTAGCACAACAGTATTGTGACATTCTGGCATTTCAGGATTGTGAATTTTGCTTGTGCACTTGTGTTTCTAGAAATGCAGTACTGTTTTATGCCTGCCTGTGCAGTTGTGTGATACTCGGGGGTTATGGAGGTAGCTTGTGCACACTCTGGATGGCTTTTCGAATTGCAATTCAAGCATCTATGCTTGTGTAGTTATGTGATTTCAATCAGTGTTGGTGCTGGGATGTAGCTTGTGAAGCTGTGTTTTATCTCAGGACTGCAGTTCTGAGAATGTGCATTTGTGACTTATTTTTACAAACTTTATATGAGTTTTTGCAGTGCCAAGATGGTGCAGTTGTGAGTGAATGCAGTTGCCTGGTTGTGTGCATTCGCTGAGTTTGCCAGGTTTGTTTTTTTTTTTTGCGCCTTTTAAAATTGGGATGTTTTTTCTGGACTGCATACCACTTGGAGGTGTTTGTGCAGTGCTGGAGGTTGTTTGTGCAGTGCTGAGATGTTAGTTGGACCAAGCAAACCAACAAGTGCAAGTCTGTTTTGAGTAATTTGAGCACTTTTTGTAGGAAATTTGTTATATACCAGTTGTTAGGTGGTTTATTTGCAGGTATTTTCGTATTATGCCAGTATTGTGATAGAACATTCGTGCCGTCTATTTATCAGACAGGGGTCGATTCCAGGAATGGAATCGGTGCTGTCTAAGTAATAGTCTAGGCTTCGGTGCCATATAAATACTTGGCGCAATACCGTAAAGTACCTATAAGTTAACCACATGCAGTGGCGGATCCAGGAATTACAATAAGTGGGGTCAGAAAAAATAAACAATATTTTATAATAATACAATAATAAGATACTAACTATTTGAATATCATATCAATTTCAGAAAATTCCTAAATATTTAATTCTGAATTACAATATAAAATAGTTCCAAATATCTACAAACGTATAAGAACACACAAAAACATAAATTCAAACTCTGCACTTAATCGTAATAAATACAAAAAACAAAGAAGTAAAAAATTATGAAAAAAATAAATCAAATTTCATTCAACAGTAAAATCAAACTTTAGCATGTTCGTAAATATTTTGGGATATTTGTAAGTATTTATATATGTTACGAGACATTCTGAAGTGTTCATAAATATTTTTAGGTGTTTGTACGTATTTTTGAGTAATTCTGAAGGTGTTTCGTGAGTGTTCTAGGATAATTTTTGGGAATGTTCCTCTGAATGTTTGTGAGTGTTTTCACAAAAATTCGTAAGTGTTTGTAATATTTTAATAATTTTTAATTTAGAATTCTTAAAATTTTTTAATATTTTAATTTTTTTGATAATAAAACAATTATCATATAATTACATTTAAACAAACACACACCACAACACACACACACACATATATATATATAAGTATATATATATATATATATATAATATATATATATATATATATTATCAAGTGGGGTCATTTGACCCCACTTGTAAGAGCTTGGATCCGCCCTTGACCACATACAAGTAACACATAAGTACTTTCGATGATAGGTTGTTTGATGACTCATTTTATTCTTAGACAACTGAGAGCAAAGTCGGTAACATATCAAGATACTGGTTGCATGCGAAACACTGGATGTGACAGCACAAGCTCGCAATAGCAAGTTCTCCCTCGCGTGTGGAATAGCTGAATTACAAAGTCAAGTGTATTTTTTTCATTTAACATTGATTTGTAAATACATTTATATAGATCATGTATATTTTATAATATATGTACGTCATCATTTCAACTGTAAATATCGATGCCAAAAATATTTTTTTTTTATAATAAAGATATTAATATGTTCATAAATATTTGACTATTTTAGATATTTTCAATACTTTCTTAGTAATTCTTAATATTTTTATATGTATCATATTATACTAGATTTTAATATTATATAAACCAGTTCAACCCGACAAAAAAAATAAATTAATAAAATTAATAATAAGGCTTAAGTAGGAATTTCGAAAAAAATTTATTACATATGTCATTTGCAACGTTAGGCATACTATTACATATAATATAAATTACAATATTTCATAAAAATATATATATATATATATATATTTGCTCTCATAAGTTTCGGAGGTAACTTTACCACGAGTTACTATAACCGTCCAACTGCATCAAACTAAACACCAGATTTTCAACTGCATCAAAACAAACAACAACTTTCCAACTGCAGTAGTTTGAACTGCACCTAACCAAACGCACCGACTGCATTAAAAAAACAGAAAAACACAACTTCCAGCACTTCCAACTGCTGCATTTACAACTCCGATTTTTAATTGCACCAAACCAAACAGACACTTAGCGATGAACGGAAATAACTAATGGTACTACTAACTATGAAAGAGTATAACTATTGCTAAGAATGTGCTATTTTTGTTTGAGATTATCGTGAAAAAATTATGTCTATAACTAGCCTAATTTTTTTATAACCACCATAACAGATAAATTGACGGATGGAATCAAAATTTTGTACATTCTTACTATTGACATTTGAGAAATTTAAATCTAAAATCTTCATTTAATGGGATGAAATTTCACGATTTTTTTTAAATATTATTATTTTAATAAAAAATTATTAAAATAACGTTAAAAAAAAAAATTATTTGCCAAACTAAAGTCGCGCGTGCCAGATCAGCGCCACGTATGAAAAAATGCGCTTCGTGCTGAGTCGCAGGAGAAGAGCGTTTTTTCAAAAAACGCTCTTTCCTGGGAAGTACGTTTTTCTAAAAAATGCTCTTTTATAATTTAAAAATAATACGGTTACAAAAAAAATATAATTCAAGAAAAGACACACTTCCTCTAAAATTTTTTTCCAGCGTTGCAAATTTTATATCAATGCACGAACTTCGAAATTCTTATATAAATTTTCGTTTATTTCTTTGACCTATTTTTAAACACTTTTTGGAAAATTTTCAAACTATGTACTTGTACTTTTGATGTGATCTATAACTTTGTAGTTGGATGTTTTTCGAGAAAATACCAAATATTATACCAAAATAATAATCAAAATTTTCATCATCTTTTCGGCATATTATTTGACTTTTTTTTGAAAATCTTTCAGTTACAAAGTTGTAGATCATATCAAAATCTACAACTTTATAGTTCAGAATTTTTTATAAAAATATTTAAAAATAGGACAAATAAGAGACGAAATATTTATATAAAATTTCGTAATTCGTGCGTTTTTAATGGAGTTAACCCATCTTATCTTAATTTTGATCGTCTTTTAGCGTTTACCTATCTGACCTTACTCGATAAAATAAGTTACAATCCGGATCTGTACCAAATATGGAAGATCAAGATATTAAAAAAAGAGAGAACGTCAAAATATTATGCCAAAATATTAAGATCAGATGGGTTAACTCTATTAAGAACGCACGATTACGAAATTTTATATACATATTTCGTCTTTTACTTTTCCTATTTTTAAATATTTTTTTATAAAAAATTATGAATTATAAAGTTGTAGTTTTTGATGTGATCTACAACTTCGTAACTGAAAAATTTTCGAAAAAATATTAAATAATATGCCAAAAAGATGATCAAACTTTTGATTATTATTTTGGTATAATATTTGGCATTTACTCGAAAAACTTTCAACTACAAAGTTGTAAATCACATCAAGATCTATAACTATGTAATTTAAAATTTTTTCAAAAAGTGTTTAAAAATAGGTCAAATATATAAACAAAAATTTATATAAGAATCTCGAATTTCGTCCGTTGATATTAAGTTTGCAACGCTGGGAAAAAATTTTACAGTTCCTCTCGAATTATTTTTTTTCTTAACTGAATTTTTTTTTTAAGTTAGAGAAGTGCGTTTTTTAGTAAAACGCACTTTTCAGAAAAATGCGTTTTTTGAAAAAATGCATTTTTCCTGTTGACTCAACATGAAGAGCATTTTTTCGTGCGTGGCGCTGATCTGGCATGCGTGACCTTAGTTTGGCAAATAAAATTTTTTTAACGTTATTTTAATAATTTTTTATTAAAATAATAATATTTTAAAAAAAATTCAAATTTCACTATCCATCATGCGGGTCCTGGCCTATTGCTAAGAAGTTAGATCTACTGATAAGGTGCTGATAACTTCCTGGGGATTGAGAAAGGTGGAGCTTTTAGTTTCATGGCCATGATTGCTGTACGAAGAAGCATAGTTTTGCTTTTTGACTGCTCTCTTTATTAGCTGAGTATTGGATAGTGGTGGTCCAGCATGAGCACGTTATAGCTTTTGTTTCAACAAGATTGTGCTCTTCCCAGACTTCTTTTAATCTCCGTTATATTGTACCCATAGGAATCTAATCTACCTCCGCAATCCTTTCGCACAATTCCAAGAAGCAAATCAAATCAAATTTATATTAATTCCATCGTGATTTACTTTCTTGGTTCTTGTACGTTTAACTTGCTAAACAAATATCGGACCAAGATTGAATGACTATAATAATAAAATTTTGAAGACCGTGCTATTTATGCTTTATTTAGTGTTATTGCAGATCTCATTCATTTATACAGCATTCCCTCCGGCAATTAAATTGCTGGATAGAGAGTTAAGTAGACAAGTTAATCCCTGCTGAAATGTATCATTAGCAATAGCTTGCTGAACTAAACAAATTAAAAAATTATGGCTTTACGAGGTCCAATTCTATAGTCTTCTGATGAAACCACGTTTAAAACTGAGTAGCAGTTCATCTTTAAAGCGACATGAAATTTCGATGGCACTAAGAAGGCATAGGGGGGCTGATTACTTGATAACTAATCGTCTTGATGAGATTTTGCAAGTTACCCATGTAAGATTAACAAGGAAAATTGAACCCATACAAAGCCCATTTTATGAGCCAGTAAAACTCATAAATTTCTTACAAGTGGTGCCATATACCAGTCCGTACCGGTCGATATGTAACACGTCCGGTCTGTAGTCCAATCTTAACAGTTTAACCGGTCTTCGATCCGGCCTGGTCAAAGACTGGTTACAACGTGAACCTAACCGAAAACCGGTTAAAAGCAAGCCCGAGCAAAAACTCGAACTACTGTCCAAGCCCATGATTGATCCACATGCAACAGTGGTCGTCATCATTGATTCTGTGTGTTGTGCTTCGAGATCTCCTACCTCGCCTTCGCGCCACCGTCGCTTCAAGATTCGATCGCACCACAATCGCTTTGTGATCCCGCGCCATGCCGCCGTCGCTCGAATCGATCACCTGCACCACTCGAGCGACGACAACGATGGCGGGCGCGATTGCGAAGTAGAGATTCTGAGGGAATGGTGGCGCCAAAGGAGATCGTCACAGGTCGCACCTCGAGGCACATTACGTGAAGCACAAGTGTTGACATATTCAAACCGGTCCGGGCCAGTTCGGTCCACTTATTTTGCGGTCCTTTCTGGATATGATGAACAACTCTATTTCTTGCAGCATAAACACAAATCTCACCAATAAAATAAGCTCAACGTTATAGGCAGGTCTTAGAAGAGGAGGGGAGGGGGGGTATAAAGCATGCTTTGCCATTTCAAATATAACGTTGAAAAGTATGGACCAATATGTAAAGTTTCGGCAAAAATATATTTAAACGGTTCACGGCGTTAAGTTCAGTTTTGCTTGGTATCGGTCGATGCTTTCGGATACGGCTGCTGTGGGTCAAACAGCCGAAAAAAGAAAAAAGAAAAAGATATAGGTTAGGTCCTCAGATATGTGTTAGGCACTTATTTTTTTACTGATCACTCTAAGTGGGGGAGGTCACTAGTAGTAATTTGGTTTGGTCCTCTAATATATAGGTAAAGTCTCTGGCGTTGAAGAGGCTCAACACATGGACATGACATAGTACTCAGTACACAAGACATTAACCACTGAGTTTTGATCTCGGCATCTCTTAAGGAAAACAAGATCAACCACCAGCAAAGGGAGTCTACTTGGATAGCATGTAATGTCGGGAAACTCATTTGGCTCGTGCTCGTAATACATGAAAGACCATATAATAATTAAAATTTGAGTAGCAACATCTTAATTATGGAATTTCAACGAAATTATTGTCCGGAGAGTGCCTGGGTTAAGTTGAGGTCCAAGTCATTAGTCGGAATAGATTATTGGGATAGTTATGGACGCCTAAATTTTCAATATCTGAAAGCAACATGTACGGACCCACTAACTTAGCTAGAAGTTTTGCTGGATGTAGTGAAACATGTTCGAGCAACGCAGGAGCTAGTAAAACTTCACCATTTGACAATCTCATGAATTTCCTTCCGGGAATACATATATTCAATATCTTACACCGAGCACGTTACAGCGGACATGATAATGCGAATGATAATCAATTGTACAGTCCACCAGGACATAATTACTATTATGGACTCTGTATATTGTTTTTATGGTAGTTGCACGCGTGTGAGGTCCGTGTTTTGGTTTGCTAT